>PVLC010022506.1:0-26678 GCA_004027655.1 Graphiurus murinus
GGGGGGGGGGGGGGGGGGAGAGCACCTTAAGGCACATGATGTACTTACACAATTATATCAAGATCACTCACTGCACTGAACTTGAGAGGGAGGGAGGGCGAGGGAGCGGGGTGGGAATTGGGGAAAGGGTCAGATGAGAAATGTGTGCACATTTGTCTATATCAATTTGTACCTAACAAAGTGTATATATACAAAGCACGAATTATTACAATTTAAAAAAAAAAGACAGTATGACTTGGGTAAAAGAATGATAAGCCAATCAGTGGGACAGAATGGGGAGTCCAAAAATAGACCCACATGAATATAGTCAAATAGTCTTTGAAAAAGGAGCAAAGATAGCCTTTCCAAAAAATAGTGCTGGAAAAATTGGGCATCCACATGTAAAAAAGATGAAGGTAGACATAGACTATGTTCTTCACAAAAACTAACTCAAAATGGACCATAGAACTAAAATGCAAGAAACAAAACTATAAAACTCCTATAAAATAACAGGAGAAAGCCTAGATATCCTTTGGTATGGCAAGGTTAACAACACCAGAGACACAATTTATGAAAGCAATATTCAAAAAATGGACTTCACAAGTTTAAGACTTCCATGCAAACCAATGTAAGTAAAATGAGAAAACAAGTCACAGACTGGGGGAAAATATTTTCAAAAATACATCTGAAAAATGACTGTTATACAAAATATACAAATAATAGTTTAAATTCATCAATATAAGACACAAACAACACAATTTTAAAAATGGCACAAGACCTGAATGGACACCTCACCAAAGAAGACAAACAGATGACAAGTAATCACATGAAAAGATACTCAACATCATATGTCATCAGGGGTTGTAAATTAAACAAGAACAAGACACCCTATACAACTATTAGAAGGGCTGGAATCCAGAACAATGACAACACCAAATGCTGGCAAGGATGTGGAGCAACAGGAACTCTAATTCTTTGCTGGCAACATTTTGGAAAACATTTTGTCCATTTTTTATACATCTAAACATAGTTTTACCATAGGATCGAACGATCATGCTCCTTGATATTTATCCAAAGGAGTTAAAACTTGTTGGAACACAAAAACCTGAACACATATGTTTATAGTAGCTTTATTCATAATTGCCAAACTTGGAAATAACCAAGATACCCTTCATTAGATGAATGAGTAACTAGATGATACTTCTAGGTAGAGGAATATTATTTGATACTACAAAGAAATGGACTATCAAGCCATAAGAAGACATGGAGGAACCTTCAGTGCATATTTCTAAGTAAAAGAAGCCAATCTGAAAAGGAAGCACACTGTGATTCTAGCTGTATGACATTCTGGAAAAGACAGAAAAATGATCAGTGTATAGGGTTGGGGAGAGACGAATAGGCAGAGCGCAGAGTTTTTTGAGCAGTGAAACTATTCTGAAAATATAATGGTAGATACATGTCATTATACATTTGCCCAAACTCATACAATGTACCACACCAAGTGTGAGCCCTACTGTAAATTCTGGACTTTGGGTGATAATGATGTGTCAGTGTAGGTTCATTAATTATAGCAAATGTACTACATGCAGGATGTTTATAATAGGGTTATTTGGGGGGAGTGCAATGGGAATATTTAGGAGCTCTTTTCTGCTTACTTTTGCTGTGAATATAAAAGTGCTCTAAAAAAAGAAAGGTCATTAATTTAAAAAATGACAACGAAAGAAAACATATTGAGACCTGAAGTGACCGTGGCAGTTTCACAAAGGAACTTGAAAGTTCTTTCTTTGAATCTTTTCTTAAATGCTCAACCTTTGGAAAGATTTGTAGTGGGCATAGAGAAGTGCAAACAATTTAAATTGATTTTTAGCTTTTGTGAGTTGTAGTGTATTCTAATCTACTTAAGTTCTCAGATCATTTTAATAGGTTGACTTGATTGTCTCTCTGGCTTCTACTGTAATGACTACATAGAAACTAAAAACTAAGATAAAAAGTCATAACTGAACAGTGGCCATTTTTTTTTTGGTTGTACATGAATGGTGTGAATTATGTCATCCTTTGTGGAGTGGTCTTTTGTTTAATTTGAACAAAATTAAAATAAATGACAAAAATAAAGTTAAAATATCAAACAAAGCAAAAAATTAATATATATTCTTGAAATGGTTACATAAATGGATATTTTGCCCCAGCGACATTCTAAAATACCCTGCAGACTTTCACACAGACAGAAAACACTTAGAATGTGAAAAATAGCATATCCTCATTTTATAGAGTAAATAAGCAAGTTGCTGATCAAATATATTGTCCAATTTATAGTCAAAGAATCATTTATGTTAATTTTGTATTCTTGATGGAAAAAGTAAAGAATCCATGGGATGTACTATTTTAGTAACACATTATTTCCAGGAGGGGTTGAGAGTGATGGGGAAGTTTTTTGAAAAAGCATGCTCTGAAATTACCTTTGACTTTATTTGCTTTTATTTTTTATTCATGATATTTATTTTTATTTTCAATGACATTAAGGGAGGCCATGAAATTTAATTTCTCAGGAGGGGAATAAGTTTTAAAAGGTTTAGTTAATAACATTTTAAAATTTATAAATCTGTTCACACTATGTTTTCTAATTTTGTACTTAAATTAGATTTTTTATTTAATTTTATTTTTTTTTAGAAATCTTATATTTTTGTTTTTATGCTTTTATTGGTATATTATAGTCTCTGGTATCTTCTTCATGACTTTTATGTTGATGACGGCAAATGATAGTGGCAGTGAATATTTATTAAAACTCCCTATGTACCAGACACTGTTTCAAGCATATTATATATTTTGGTTCATATATTTTGGTTTATAATGTACATATGTAGTAGTGTTACTATCCCTAGTTATAGATGATGAAACTGGCTTTGTGTTAATGTCAAATATTTATTGTTTTAGGGCCCTTGCATCTACATTAATACTTTTGTTAAGTATTGATTTGCAGATGTTTTAAAATGTCATATTTTGATGGTTGGTGATTAGAAATTTGCATTATAGCCAGTTTTTGTCTATTTCAGGTATGCAGTTTTGTGTGGCCAAGTGTCTGAGTATGAGGGCTTACAAAACAAAATCAACTATGGGTATCACTTCAAGGTATTGCTTGATGCTAATGTTTTAATGTGGCTATATGTTCAGTTAACAAGTTAAAAACAGATTATTCAGCAAATTAAGCTCTGGGAATTTATTTATGTTGTTTAAACACTAAGAAATAAAATGGCACTCTTTAAGTAGTACTGTGATGAAAAGAATCAAACTATTTGGGTAATTCAATATTAATAGTATTCCAGATCCTATAAGAAGTCATGTAGGAAATGTGTTATTTTTCAGAGATATAGAGTTAGCCTTTTGGTCATGAGCTCACTAACATCAAAAGTATGACTGACACTTGTCAACAATCTCTGCATATGGACCTGGTGAGGGACAGTAGGATCAAATGTAGGGCTTAAATTTGGAACAATAGATGAACAAAATAAATGATGCACATATACACCATTTTCTATTTGCCTTTAGTTATAATAGCTCAATAAATAACTCTCCAGGATCAATAATTACAGGGATGAACAAGCAGTTCATCCACCCATCCATCCCCTGTTTTCCATCTCCCTGTAAGCATTGAGACAGTGCCAGGGGACTACAATTCTCATTTAGCTCTGCTAGTTTTCCTCCCATTACATCTCACTTCATGTTATTTGGTGGTTGGAAGCTCACCCTACATCAGTTAAGTGTTAGCCAGGCAAGTCTTACACAGGCAAACATTTGACTTGAGTGGTTTTTTTTTTTTTTCCTTTCTGACATTTTGGCTTTGAAATTCTTGTAGTCTCATTAAATCATAGTCATAGTTCTGGTTATAAATAATAATTTTTTGATAATCGAGTTACTAATAAAATTTAATTATATAAATGATACAGATGGATACACTGCTGAGACAACATTGAAAAACACTTTAGAATTTACTTTTAGTAGAATTTCCTATAGTTCCATATAGTGATATCAAAACTTGACAGATGACTTTTCCTTTGGGTGTTTCTTTCAGGAACATCTAGATATAGCAATCAAACTTTTACCTGAAGAACCCTACTTATATTACCTCAAGGGAAGATACTGTTATGCTGTAAGTTGAATGCCTTTATGTATAAATCTTATTTGAATACACTATGAATATTTGATACACTTTCAATAGCTTGTTCATTCTTTTATTTTTTACTGGGTAACTGCTATGGGGAGAATCATAAAATCAGTATAAATTTTACATGAATTGTATATGTTTTACAATTTTATGTAAATCTACAATCTATACATTATAATTTTAAAACATAATATATATTTTGTAATTTTAAAGCATAAGTTTCATATTTTCTATAGTACTATACATTATATATATGTATGCTTTTTATTTGCAGTAGTCATACTTTGTAGCTCTCTCAGGTTGGAATCCGTCACCCATATCCATGCACTCAGTATAGGTACATTCCTCATGGTCCTCCAAGAAGATTTCTTTTCATCCAGCAATATTTATTAAACATAAATTTGTGCTAATTGGCCAGAAGATGAATAAAACACTATCTTTGTCTTTAAGGGACTTAATTTAGAATGTATATGAGACAGAGTAAAATAGCTCAAATAAAGTTAACTGGTCATCCTAAGACCCAGTGTCTTAAATGGCATCATTAGTTTACAAAAGAGTAACAGAATGTGGAAGTATATCTTAAGAGATACATGAAAAGTTACCATGGAAGGGAATGCTATTTTTTAAATAAGAAAATTAGGGTCAGTGAAGAGGTAACTTTTTCATTAAAGCCAAAAGAGGATTAGAGATAAAGAAGGAAGTTTATATTTATTGAACACCTACTATAAGCCAAATGTGCATTTTATTTACATTTCTTGTTGCCTTTAAACCTTGAAATCTTCCTGTAAAGCAGTTATTACTATTTCAGTTTTTAAAGATTAATAATCTGAGTCTTCAAGATGTTGAGAATTTCCCCAAATTTCCAATTAACTAGTCTATGAAAGAACCAGCATTGAAATTAAAATTTATGTTCCAAAATTCATGATTTTAATATTGTGTGACATTAAAAAGGAACTTACATTCTGATAAATAAGAAGGAAAAAAAGCAAATCACCTGTCTTCTCTCATTTTCTCTAGTTGTGAGACTATAAAGTCAAATAATAGAATATAGCACTCAGATTTTTTAGAATCTAATGTTATAATACAAAACAATGTCTCTATTCTCTGAAATACTACACTGTTATTTGCTGAGATTGTACTATCTTCCAACAACTCACATTTTTTTTGTTTATTTTCTGTAAATAGTAAACAAAACATTTCAAAACAAACTTTCTATTTGTTTTTTTTTCTTTTTTTTTTTTCTGGTACTGGGGATTGAACCCAGGGGCATTCTACCCCCGAGCTACACCCCTAGCTCTGTTTTTTATTCTTACATTTGAAACAACTTTGACCCTGGGAGGAAAAAAGGAAGTAAAGGGAGCATGCTCTCCTGAGATTTACAGGCCATTCATCCAGCCTCATATGAGTCTGGGACTTGAACATATAGAATGTGTTTAAGCTTAAAAACCCAAGAAAGAAACTATAATTGAAAGTGAGCCAAGATCTCTGCACCTTACGCAAATGGCAGAAGCAAATGCTGCTCCTCTCACGAAGAATGTACCTTCACATAGTCATTGTAAAAGGTGCACAGAAAGTGTCCCAACAATGATGAGCTCACAGTCAAAAATCGTAGAATATACAAGGAAATAAACCAACACAACAACAGAAACAAATAAGTAAAAAGAACAGAAATGAACCTAAAAGAACTTAAGATTTTAAAAATATGGGATATAGAAAAACAGCTATTATAATGTATTCTTTTTAAATTAGAGTAATTACTGGAGATATAGCTCAGTGGTAGAGAGCCTGCTTATCATGCAAGAAGCCCTAGGTTCAATCCTAAATATCAACAACAACAAACATTGCCAAAATATAAAGAAGAAGAAATTAATGGAAAAATAGATGAGGAGCATGAGCAAAATTCAAAGCTATTTTTCGAAAATAAACTGTTATTGTTTGCAGTGAGACAAGCTAGAACTCACTAAAGGATGAGATCTTTTCTCTTATTCTAGGATATCAAATAGTTTTTATAACACTACCTATTCTAGTTACAGCATTTTGTCGAACACTGACTGGACATAAAATTAAATCGAAAAGGAGTAAACTACAGGTATCTTCTAACTAGAAATACATGTGTTTGATTGTTTCCCAGATCAGATTTCAATTAAATCACCTCACAAAAAATCTTCTAGCTATTCATATGAAAAAAATTCAGCATCATTCTCATTATAAAAACACAACTTAAAACCACATAGAAGAACTTCTACACATTCTCTAAAAAGGTTCAACTTAAAACAACAACAAAAAAAGATAATACCAAGGGTTGACAAAGATATGGAGCAACTGGAACTCTCATATATTCTAATGTGAATATATGAATAATAAAAATATTAATAAATGATATAGTGCTTCATAGGTACTTACCAAGAGAAATGAAAATATATGTTCACACAAAGTCTAATATATGAATGTTCATAGCAGCTTTAGCAGCATGACAACACACATGACTCTCCAAAGCATTATACCAAGAAAACCACAAAAGACTACATAATGTATAATTACATTGATGTGAAATTCTAGAAAATGCAACCTATAGACATAGGTCAGTAGTTGCCTGGTACTAGGAATGGGGTAAGGAGATTGACTGCAACAAGGCACAAGAGAACTTCTTGGGATGACGGACATGTGGTATATATTGATTTTTGTGGTAGTTTAGATTGTATGCATTTATCAGAACTTACTGAACTGTGTACATCTCATGGATGAAATTTTGTTTTATGTAGATTTTACCTCAATAAAGCTGATTTTAAAAACACATATGACCAAGAACTATAGAAATTATACATATGCAAAAATTATATCAATTTAATAGTAACCAAAATAAAATGCACATGTGCCTGCATGCACACACACAGAAATTATTAGACAAAACTATCTCTAAATATAAAGAAAATAACTATATAATAATAAAAAGTTCAGTTCACCAATAAAATATTTCTAAACTTGCATGCTCCTAATACTAGCCTCAAAACCATAAAATAAAAATTGACCAAATTATAAAGATAAATGTACAGATCTGCCATTTACTGGTAGACTTCATCCACCTCTTTTGGTAATTAATAGAACAAGGACACATACACGAATTAGTATGTAAAGCATATAATAAGCATATTATACTTCACATTTAATACATTATTTAATTGACTGAACTTCAGTTATACTCATCAACCTGGATGAAATCTTAAAACCAAAATGTTAAATGAAAAAAACATGTCACAAAAGGAAATCACAGTATGATTTCATTTTTTTGCAAAGTTCAAAACAAAGCAAAAATATGCATGTCAATAAATTAAATTATGTAGAAATGCAAATAATTTCTTAAAATAGAGTATAATGTCCACCTAGAAATCTGAAAGATGGGATTGGGAAGGAAGATGCTTGATGGGGTTGGGGGAACATCAACACAGTCTAAATATTCATTTCTGAGCCAACTTAATCTTTAATAATAATATCTAATATTCATCTTTGGAAAAAAGAAAAAATTTATAAAAAAAGCCAAACCAGATAAATAGTAATATGAAATTTAGTTTTGTTGGTTATTGGTTTAAATATGTATATTAGAAGACCCAAAAAAGTCAACCAAAAAACTTATAGAATTGATCAACAAATTCAGCAAAGTGTCTGGATACAAAATCAATCTTAAAAAATCAGAAGCTTTCCTGTATGCCAACCATAAAGCCACTGAAAAAGAAATCTAGAAAACAATTCCACTCACAATAGCACTCCAAAAAATAAAATACTTAGGGGTAAACCTAACCAAAGAAGTAAAAGACCTCTATAAGGAAAACTATAAAAAGTTGAAAAAAGAAATTGATGAAGACCTTAGAAGATGGAAAGATCTTCCATGCTCGTGGATAGGCAGGATAAGTATCATCAAAATGGCCATCCTCCCAAAAATGATCTACAGATTCAATGCAATACCCATGAAATTACCAAGGTCACTCTTCACAGATATAGAAAAAATCAGTCCTTAAATTCATTTGGAACAACAAAAAGCCCAGGATAGCCAAAGTAGTCCTTAGCAACAAGAACAATGCAGGAGGTTTCATAATACCTGATTTCAAACTCAATTACAAAGCCACAGTAATAAAAACAGCATGGTATTGGCACAAAAACAGACACATAGACCAATGGAGCAGAATAGAAGACTCAGAAACAGATCTACGTGCTTACAGTCAATTGATTTTTGACAAAGGAGCCAAAAATATACACTGGAAAAAAAATAGCCTCTTTAACAAATGGTGTTGGCAAAACTGGCTAACCATATGCAGGAAAATGAAAATAAACCCCACTTTATCACTCTACACAAGAGTCAACTCAAGGTGGATCAAAGACCTGGAAGTTAGGCCAGAGACCTTGCAGCTTCTTGAAGAGGGCATAGGCCCAACACTCCAACACATAGGCACAGATAAAAACTTTCTCAACAAGACCCCCAAAACACAAGCAACTCAAAGGAAGATCAATACATGGGATTGCATTAAACTGAAGAGCTTCTGCACAGCAAAGGAAACTATCAAGAACCTCAACAGAGAGCCCACAGAGTGGGAGAAAATATTTGTCAGCTACTCTTCTGATAGAGGTCTAATATCTAGGATATACAGAGAACTCAAGAAAATCACAACTAAGAAAATAAATAACCCAATCAAAAAATGGGCAAAGGATCTAAATAGACACTTCACAAAAGGAGAAATACAAATGGCCAATAAATGTATGAGGAAATGTTCCACATCATTAGCAATCAGAGAGATGCAAATCAAAACTACCTTGAGATTTCACCTAACTCCAATCAGAATGGCAATCATAAAAAACATGGATAACAACAAATGCTGGTGAGGATGTGGGGAAGTGGGAACCCTAATACCATTGTTGGTGGGATTGCAAACTTGTGCAACCACTTTGGAAAACAGTATGGAGGATCCTCAGATGAATGGGAACGAACCTACCATATGATCCAGCAATACCACTTCTGGGTATCTACCCAAAAGAATGGAAACCAACCTATCAGACCGACGCATGTGTATCTATGTTTATAGCTGCACAATTCACAATTGCCAAACTATGGAAACAGCCAAGATGTTCATCGACAGATGAATGGACTACAAAGCTATGGGATATGTACACAATGGAATATTACTCAGCCATAAAGAAAAAGAAAATCATGTTATTTGCAGGGAAATGGATGCAATTGGAAAACATTATGTTAAGTGAGATTAGTCAATCACAAAGAGTTAAAAAGCATATGTTTTCCCTGATATGCGGATGCTAGGGAGAAGATGGGGCATGGGGGTCTCCAGATGAAAAAGGAGAAACCCTAGATGAGCAAAGAAATTGAATTAACTGAGGGGGATGGACGGGGAATGTACTTTCACAAATATATCGAGGTTAATTGCTAAACTGAACTTGAGAAGGAGGGAGGGCGAGGGAATGGGGTGGGAATGGGGGAAAGGGTTAAATGATAAATGTGTGCATATATGTCTTTATCAGCTTGTACCTAACAAAGATGTGTGATTACAATGCACCAATTATAAAAAATTAAAAAATAAATAAGAAAAAGAAAATACCCATAAAAATATGTATATTGGGTCCTCCATATGCATTATGCATTATCTCTGGATCAAAGATCTTTGTTCTGTTTCTAGTTCTGAATGCTGCCTCTGATTCAGGCCAGTTCACAGCCTGAAGTAGTCAGGAAGAGAGCCCAGACAGGCTGGTAGGCTGGTAGCTAGTACATCCTGGGCAAAGAAGTACTCCGAGGATATCTGAAAATCACAGCTCAGAGGAACAAATCAGATCAGCAGTATTTTCCAACCCATTCCTTTTCTTCTGATTAGATGCAAATCTTATCATTAGTATTTCAAATTGATTTTGAAACCAATGCTTCTGGTACTCATGGTTTGTTAAAATTATGAGAAAGGAAGGCAAAATAAATATTAGTAACATAAGGGTATATCCATCAAGTATTATTTATGGTTATTTTTATTTATATGTGTTAGAAATACACACATACACAGGCATCTAAGTGGGGAGAGATTCTATCCAAAAGATGAGCAGCTATCTAAGAGTGATACTATTCTGTATTTGCAGATCTCAAAACTCAGCTGGATTGAGAAAAAAATGGCAGCTACTCTGTTTGGAAACATCCCAACTTCAAATGTACGAGAATCTCTACACAACTTCCTTAAGGTATATTTTATTCATTATTTTAGTATCAGACTGGCTATCATCTGTACCAGTCTCTGCTACCTTTGTTGTCAAGGAAGTCTATCTCTTTTCCATGGGTAGATCTCTACTGAAGCCCCAGTTTGAATCCTAGTTGTGGAGAGCCATTATGCCCAAAAGACGGCGCGTGGCGGAAGCGACTGTCTGACACAAACAACTCCTTACTAGGGCATGGCCGGGAGATCGGTGCGGAGGTGGGTCGGGCGATATGGTCCTGGCCAATTGGCTTTCAGAACGGGCCGGCTCGGCATTGGTCAGAAGCTAGTATATAAGCTAGGGGCGGAAACGCAATCGGGGCCATTTTCTCTCTGTAAGTCAACTGCCTGAGTAAAGCTTTGCATAGAAGGAACCTGTTTGTGACGTTCTTTGTCTGCTGGTCAGACACTTGCGCGCTGCACCTAGTTTTGACATGTGCTATTTTAAGCCTTTCATAGTACAGGTTAATTTTTCAAACCCAAACTTCTTAAAGTAACTGCTTATACCCTAGGTCCTAGGTATAACAGTTACTTTTAAAAATAATTTATCAACCTGAATGAAGGTTTAGGGATAGCAGCCCTTAATACCAAATCCAAGAGCAGCTGTCCAAGTCATGTGAACACTTGTGGAAACAGTCACGCCCTGATTGTCAACTTGTTCCCAATATTCCCTTTAAGCCAAATATAGAACCAGTTTAATTTTAAAAAACTAAAAGATGCCCAAAGGATGAGTTATTTTTAAAAATGACCTTCTAAGTTATAGATAATTCTATAGAAGATTTGGGGCATCAGATAAACCAGTCTTTTTATTCCTTTTTTAAAGTGTATAATTGCTATTTGATAATACAACTCTGAACAGTAATAAGTAGGTATGCACACATATAAACATTTAATATATCTACTGTATTAGTCAGCTTTGTGTTGCTATAACCGTAATGCCTGACAAGAACAACTTAGAAGAAGAAAGGTGTATTTTAGTCACGGTTTCAAAGGCTCAGCCTGTCCAGCTCCAAGGCAGAGGCATGGCAATGTCCAGCTCCAGTGGCAGCAGGGAGTGGCAATAGGAAAGCAGAGACAGAGAAGACGTCAGGGAGAGATATAGTCCCCAAAGCCACACCCCCAGTGACCTGCTTCCTCCTGCCCACAGTCACCACACAGTAAATTCATTCACATTATTAATTCATGAGTGGATTAATCCATTGATGAAGTTAGAGTCCTCAGGTTCCATCATTTTACCTCTGAACATCGGTGCACTGCCTGAGGTTTGGGGCAGCATTTCAGATCCAAACCATGACATCTCCCTATATAATCAACTTCCTTTTGGGCAAACCTTTCACCTTTCTTTGGAGCCAGTCATAAAATCTTATGTTACAAGTTGAGCATCCCTATAATCAATAAACCTGAAATCTGAAAGTGCTCCAAAATCTAAAACTTTTGATCTTCATCATTCAAACTCTCAAAAAGTTTCAGATTTTGGAGCCTTAGGGATTTTGGATTTGGGGATTAGGAATGCTTGACGGATGGCTAGTCTGTGCAAATGTTCCCAAATGTGAAACACTCCTGGTCCCACACATTTTGAATATGGGATTCTCAGCCTATACTACATTTTTTTTTCTTCCCTCAACCACCTGTTTCGGATTTATAAAAATATAAAGTAAAATCAGGCTCTAACCTGTACTGTCCAATGTTAATATTTATTTCTATTTTAGAAATCAGTTTTTTAAACTGAGAGGGAATTTAGCCTAATGTGGCAAATAGGCTTCCTCCTCTCAGTCCCAACTCTGGCCAATGGCCAAGGGGTGCCTAAAGACTTTGAGAGAAATGAGCGTTCTGTGGTCAAGCACAAACCTGACAAAAAGGAGTGGGGAGTAAAAGCACAAGGACCATGCGTTTCTTTTTTATTATTATTTAATGTGATCTTTTTTTTTTTATAAAAAGAGAATCAAGCCAAGCACAGTGCCTATAATCCCAGTACTCAGGAGACTGAGACCCAAGAATCTCAGTTCAGGACATGAGTAACACAGTAACTTAGCCAGATCTTGTTTCAAAATAAGAAATAAAAAAGGCTCGGGATGTAGCAGGGAGGTAGAATGCCCCTGGGTTCAATCCCTGGTACAATAATAATAATAATAATAATAATAATACCAATAATAATTATTATTATTTTAATAATTATTATTAATTATCTTTGATAATAATTATTATTAAAAATTGAAAGGGAATCAAGGAACTGGTTTCACAAAATGACAAATATTGAAGATATGAATGAAGTCAAATAGTATAACATCCTCATTTCATCATCTTTTTTCTACTACTGAGAATTAGCTCTCTCATTTCAAATTCTATTAAGAATACAGATGATGGTATATTAAATGACATATAAAAGATGCCAAGTTAATTAGAAAAACTGTTATTTGATCCTGAAACTCATAATATCAAAGTTACAGTTGGGGATTGAGTTTTCAGAACACTGCTCAAAAGTTCTTAAGATGCGAATGTGCCTGAAATAATACATAAGATAAAAATCAAACATGGTAATCAGCACAATGATGAAGAGCTTAGGAGTGCAGATTCTAGAACCAGAGTACCCAATTCAATCTCAGCTCAAGCTCTTACCAGCTATTTATCATTGGGCAGGTTACTTAACCTTTCTCAGTTTAATCAATAACATGGAAATAATAGGAACTTCCTCATAGTAGTGTTTCAAGGATTAAATATATGAATACAAGCAAATTGCTTCGAGTGTCCCTAGTACTTAGTATGTGCTAAATTTTAAAAATTCACAGAATTTTAGTTTTATTAAAATTTAACACCTTGGAAAACTGTCTTGCAGACCCTACCATTTTATCATGACTTAAATAGTGTCTTAAAATGTGTTCCATGCTATTGGTCAAAGAGAAGGAGAAGGCTCAAGGAATTCTGTACATGTTCACTGCAACCGCTGAGGGTGCTAAGGGCTAAGGCTATGGAGGAATGAAGAAATATGGGGATTGGAAAGAGGAAGAGGAAATAGCACAGGCCTTAGGTCCCACTCCTTAGGAGAGTCTGTCAGCCCGCAGGAGGACATGTGGTTGGAACTCCTGCCCCCAATCCATCCCTGTGCAGAGTTCACAAGGGCCAAGAATGTGTCTCCAGAGCCAAGCAGTTGAGTCTTCTAGAGGTTGAGAGCACTGGCTTTAGAACCAGACCAATGAAGCTGGAACCTGAGCCTTTTCCTGTCTGTATGACCTGGACTCATTTCTTTATTCCTCCTACCCTCAAATTCTTCATGTAAAAAGTGAGCATGGTAATACCTACTTGGTATGGTTGTTTTGACAATTACATAAATGATATATGTAATTGTCTTGGCCCAGGTTCTAGCATGGTAACAGTTCTCACTAAATATAAATATTAGCTAAATTTACTTTGTCTTTATCATGGGAAATCTGCTCCTCCACAGCCTGAAAGCATCTAGGGAGATGATCTTAGGCTGTAGTCATCTGTGAATTCCCTGTGGGAATTCTTTCAAGCTATCACACTCATCCCACCTCCTACAGAATTCTGACATGATTCCTTAGGGAAATGATTCTCAACCTGGGCTGTGCTTTGAAATCACCCAGGAGTTTTAAAAATATGTCATTAAGGCCATGACTCTAACTAATTGTATCAGAATCCCTGGTTATATGAAGGTATGGGTTTTATATAATATATTACACCCATTACTAGTGTTTAGTTTGAAGTTTGATAAGTTTTATCCCCATGTAGTCAGCACTATTTCAAAACATAGAGTATTTCCACTACCCTAGAGAATTTTGACTTTTTGCTGTCAGTGTTCCCACATCCTGCATAGGTAACCACTGATCTGCTCACACAACTTCTCCTTTTATAAGTGTATCTGACTTCTTTCACCTACTGTAATGATTTTCTATTTGTTCATTTTATTGAGTGTATCAGTAGTTCCTTGTCATTGCAGAGTACTATTACATTATACAGAGAGATAAACCATAGTTTGTTTATACATTAGCCTATTGATGGACATTTGAATTGTTTCCAGTTTGGGGCTATTATGAACAAAGCTTCTGTAAGTATTCATATGCAAGCTTTTTTGAATTTTATTGGTATAATATGATCATACATCATAGTAAGATTCAAAATAATACATTTATACATGCACACAACATCTTGGTGTGGTTCCCTCCTGGCCCCATCCCACTACCCTCCTCTGTCCTCCCCACACATGCTAGTGAAGTTGCTAGTGATACCTTCATATATGAACATAATATTATTTAGTCTGCTTTCTTCCTCAAGGTTCCTTTTTCCTCTCCCTGCCTCCTTCCCCTGATCCCTTCCACTATTCTATGGACTCACTCCTTATTACCATAAAGTTCTTTTTCTTTCCTATTTTCTCTCTACCTTCCATATATGAGAGAAAGCATATGACTCTTGTCGTTCTGAGACTGGCTGATTTCACATAGCATAATGTTCTCTAGTTCTATCCATTTGGGGTTTTGGTTTTGTTTTGTTTGTGGCTAATGTCGATGGAATTGCTTTTCGGGTTTCTTTTTCAATGGATTTGTTATTGGTATATAGATAAGCTACTGATTTTTTTTTTTTTTTTTTTTGTCAACTGATTTTATATCAGCTACTTTGCTGAATTTGTGTAAAAGGTTTAGAAGTCTTCTGGTTAATGGGGTCTTCTAAGTATAGTATCATGTCACCTGCAAACAAAGGGACTTAATTTCTTCTTTCCCTAATTGTATCCCTTTATTTCCTTCCCTTACCTAATTGCTCTGGCTGACATTTCAAGTTTATATTGAATAAGAGTGAGGATAGTGGGCATCCTTGGCTTACTTCTGATTTTAGAGAAAATACTTTAAGTTTCTCCCTATTCAATAGATGTTAGCTTTGGGTTTGTCATAGGGAGAGAATATTACCAGTGTTGTTTGCTCTTGAAAGGAAAAAAGAGAATGGATTGAGGAAGAAGAATGAAGACAATGATTATATAAAGGATACTAAAACAAAGTATCTCAATGCTTTGAAAGCTATATGCCATAGTATTCAATTTCATTTTGATGATGAAAGGCAAAAACTATGTGTTTTTTTACCCAAAAGTTACTTAAACTGAGAAATGATTCAAATGTAAAACAACCAACCTAAGTTCCTATGGCAGCGTGGTTAATAATATCTGATTTATTGAATATCCCTCTTCACTTGTGGCTAATGTTACTGTTGTAATATTGCCCTGTTATCCTCCTGTTTTTTTTTCTCTTCAATCAGGCTGAAGAACTACAGCCTGGATTTTCTATATCCAATTACATGTACTTAGCCAAGGTAAGGAAGAATATTCTTTACGATCACTTTGAATTTGTACGTAAAGATATGATTACCTTTAATATGATTATTTTTTATTTCTAGTGTTATGTAGACCTTGATGAATGTCACAGTGCAAAAAAGTTTTGTAATTTGGCATTACTACTTCCTGTTGTTACCAAAGAGGTAAGTAGAGACAATGACAATGAGTGCTAATGTCTTATCAATACTATCTAAGCTTAAAATGTAAACAACTGTCTTAGTACATTTGGGGTCTTCTTTATTTATTAAATTTTCATTTATTTTTATTTTTCTATCTTTATAGAGGTATTATTAACATTTTAAATCACATATATATAAGGTGCACAGCGCGATGTTTTCAGATGCCTTCCATTAATGAAAAAGAGACGATTGTGTTGTCTCTCATCCTTCTTCAGTAATTCCAGACTCTAGATGTACTTGATAGTTTAGGCATTCTTCAGGGTTCACAGTTTGTGCTCCTGTGAGCCACTGACTGGTATTGAGGGAACATGTGGAAATAGATAAATATTTTCATTCTCCTTTCTCATACCACCAAGCATTATCACCCTCTAATTTAGAACAGAAAATAAACGTTTTGGGAAAAAAAAGTCTTCTTCTTTTTTTTATTGTAGTAATTCATGCATTGTAAGTATACATCTTTGTTAGGTACAAATTGTTAACGACATATTTGCACACATTTCTCATTTGACCCCTTCCCCTATTCCCACCCCATTCCCTCACCCTCCCTCCCTCTCAGGTTCAGTTCAGTGAGTGACCTTGATATAATTGTGTAAGTACATCATGTGCCTTAGGATGTCCCCCTGCCCCGTCCATCCCCTTCGATTAAATCAACTTCTTTGCTTATCGAGGGTCTCTCCTTTTCATCTGGAGACCCTCCTATGCCCCATCTTCTCCCTAGCATCCGCATATTAGGGAGAACATATGCTTCTTTACTCTTTGTGACTGGCTAATCTCACTTAACATAATGTTTTCCAGTTGCATCCATTTCCCTGCAAATAACATGATTTTGTTCTTCTTTGTGGCTGAGTAATATTCCATTGTGTACATATCCCATAGCTTTGTAATCCATTCATCTGTCGATGGACATCTTGGCTGCTTCCATAGTTTGGCTATTGTGAATTGAGCTGCTATAAACATAGATACACATGCATCGGTCTGATAATTTGGTTTCCATTCTTTTGGGTATATACCCAGTAGTGGTATTGCTGGGTCCTATGGTAGGTTCACTCCCATTCATCTGAGGGTCTTCCATACTGTTTTCCACAGTGGTTGCACAAGTTTGCAATCCCACCAGCAATGTATTAGGGTTCCCACTTCTCCACACCCTCGCCAGCAGGTGTTGTTGTTTGTGTTTTTTATGATTGCCATTCTGACTGTGGTTAGGTGAAATCTCAGGGTAGTTTTGATTTGCGTCTCCCTGACTGCCAATGATGTGGAACATTTCCTCATACATTTATTGGCCATTTGTATTTCTTCTTTTGTGAAGTGTCTATTTAGATCCTTTGCCCATTTTTTGATTGGGTTATTTGCTTTCTTAGTTGCGATTTTCTTGAGTTCTTTGTATATCCTAGATATTAGACCTCTATATGAAGAGTAACTGGCAAAAATCTTCTCCCACTCTGTAGGCTCTCTGTTGAGGTTCTTGATAGTTTCCTTTGCTGTGCAGAAGCTCTTCAGTTTAATGCAATCCCATGTATTGATCTTCCTTTGAGTTGCTTGTGCTTTTGGGGTCTTGTTGAAAAAGTTTTTTACCCGTGCCTATGTGTTCAAGTGTTGGTCCTATGCCCTCTTCAAGTAGCTGCAAGGTCTCCGGCCTAACTTGCAGGTCCTTGATCCACCTTGAGTTGACTCTTGTGCAGGGTGAGAAAGTGGTGCTTATTTCCATTTTCCTGCATATGGTTAACCAGTTTTGCCAGCAAAGACCTCTATAAGGAAAACTATAAAAAGGTGAAGAAAGAAATCGATGAAGACCTTAGAAGATGGAAGGATCTACCATGCTCTTGGATAGGCAGAATAAATATCATCAAAATGGCCATCCTACCAAAACTGATCTACAAATTCAATGCAATACCCATGAAATTACTAAGGTCGCTCCTCACAGACATAGAAAAATCAATCCTTAAATTCATCTGGAAAAACAGAAAGCCCAGGATAGCCAAAGTAGTTCTTAGCAATAAAAACCATACAGGAGGTATCACAATACCTGACTTCAAACTCTACTACAAAGCCACAGTAATAAAAACAGCATGGTATTGGCACAAAAACAGACACATAGACCAATGGAACAGAATAGAAGACTCAGAAACAGACCCACAGGCTTACAGTCAACTGATTTTTGACAAAGGAGCCAAAAATATACACTGGAAAAAAAAGATAGCCTCTTTAACAAATGGTGCAGTCTTCTTCGTTTATGTTGGAGCAGTACAGGCATCACCTTCTATTATATCTGAAACATAAATAAGACATTCCTGCTGCCCTCAGCTTCAAACCTCAGAGAACATATGTGTATATATAAAAACTATGACTCAAGATAGCATGAAGTGCTGAGAGAGGTACAAATAATCAGTCATGGAAATTTTGAAAATGGAGAAAATATTTTCTTCTAGAAGAGGTCAGATACCATCAGAGATGGACTTTGAAATATCTACGTAATATGGAGGTGTGGGTAAGAACATCTCAGGTCCTGAACAGAAGCACAGAAGTGAGAAAGCAAAGGCGTGTTTGCCTAGGGTAGAAGGAGTATGCAGAGCAGTCATAGGAAAGAAGGCTGATGAGGAATGTGAAACAAGATCTGCCAAGGAACTTAGGGCTGGGAATGCCTATGTCTCAAAAACAGCCAGTCAGGCTCCTTGAGTCCCTCTCACAGCCACGAGGAAGGTCTTGGGCTGCTGATAGGTATTTTCTGGATATTTGGGATCTCCAACAGGGTTGATTGTCCTACCTCAAATCCCTTAGTAAGTTTTATTAGTTAATAGGAGGTACATAGTCTCAGTAGCAGGAGTCCTACTGCAGAAGACAAAGTTTTAGGTAATTTTTTCAGCTGAAAACAGATGTTGTCTCTCTGTGTTGGTGACAGGGACCCTACTGTCTTTCACATCCCCCTGGTTGATGTCCATGCAATCATTTAAAACTGTGTGTCTATGCATTTGTATTAGAATATAAGTTAGAGTACAATATGATAATGAGGTATTATACCTGGTTTGATGTACAAATGTTTATGCATGAAATTCAGAGCCCCATGGGTGGGCTTAGGTTTTGGTCCTTAGTCCTAAGTCTCTTGTGTGCTCTAGAACAAGTTCCCACTTGACTTGTTCATTTAGATGTCTCTCCAGCATTTCAAACTCATCAGGCCTTCAAAACTGCTCTTCCTCCATCTTCCCCTGTTAATAAATGTCACTTCCATCCACCCAACTGGAGAAAGCCTTGGAATCAGCCTTAATGCCTCCGTCTCTCTTAGCCCCAAACCCAGCCATATACTCAGCCACCAAATTCTCACAATTCATGTAAAGCCTTTAACCACCACACTGCCCACTCTCCCCACTGCTGCTACTCATAGCTTCCTGGACTCCTCAGACCACCCTTGGTTCCTAGTAGCAGCCAAAGCAAAAGATTAAGGATAAGACATGTTACTTCCCTACTTAAAATCCTGTGCTGTTAGATCCAAATTCAACATTTTTAGCATATACTTTAAGGCTCTGATAAAGCTGTTACCAATCTCTCAAGCCTCACATATTTCCCTCTTCCACCCTCTTCCCTGTGTTCCTTCACCACTCCATTCATTCTCTAGCCTTACTCCTACTTATCCTTCAAACTTCACCATAAATGCCACTTCTTCAAAACTTCCTTAATACCCCCTGGCAAGAAAGCCCCTCATACTTTTCTACATATTAATTAGCACAGTCATGACTATGTAATTATTTGTATGATTGTTCCCTTAAAGTAGCAAGCACGCCTACTTCACTCACCATGTTATTCCTACTGTGTAATGCCACTGACAAGCATCAGCAGGAAGAACCCAAACGCTAATTCTACACCAATCAAAAATTACAGTGTGGATAGTAATAATAAGAATTGGTAACCAGTGTAGCAAAGAAATCTGGATACTGTGGAAGTATTTCTGTAATAAGCAAAATAGTATGAGCAGGTATTTGCCACATTACCTTCTTCTTTTCCAGTGATATCTCCATTGACTTCCTAGTAGACTTTTTCCAAGTTGTAAATATACTGTCAGGAGTATTTCAATTTGGTTTTCAATGAGAACACAGGATGAAGGAAGTTACATGTAGAACCATCTATCTCTTTAAAAAAAAAAAATTAGATTAAAAAACACCTCATTAGGGACTTTCTGACTTTCAGACCAGTTTATTCATTGCCAACATGTCTGTTTTCTCTTTTCCTGTGAACACGCATATCGTACCTGCATCTTTCTTATAGAATTCATAACTTCTTCCTTTATCATAGTCATTTACAGACATGTGCCCTGTCAGGGAGTGCAGCAGGCCAGCTGCTGCCTCAGTTTCCTTTTCTGCCGATCAACTGGGAGCTGAAAATAAGAAAGAGGAAAAAAAGGGGGGGGGAGAACACGGCGCCACACCACACACGCACACACACACACACCTTGCAAGGGGAACAAATGTTCAACTTTATTGAGCAACCTAGTGACATATATACTGAGGGCTGACCTTGAATACCCTCCCATAATCCAGATGACCCAATATCAGTCAGATTTTGGAGAGACATTTGTTATCTACATTTTATCTAAATGAGGGTAGACAAGGGCGTGGGTCGAAAGCCTTGAAGCACTTAAATTTAGGGAAGTTACAAGTTCACTATCCTCAGGGCAGGACTACAGGCGCTGGTTGAATTTTAATCGCTCAAAGTAGCCATCTTAGCTCCTCATGTCTTTAAGCTTTTTATGTAAATCTTTTTGCTCCCCACAAGGGAGCTCTAAGCCTGTCACACTCCCTCTTAATACTGGAAATGTGAGCCATTTGGTCTGTAGAGCAAAGACTGATGTTTGTAAGAAGCCTTACACTCCCAGAATTTGAAACTATGGTGTTTTATATTATTCATGTGGACTTTCCTTGAACTGAGGGAGGTAAATTCTGAGTTTTGTTTTAAATAAAAGGGATCCCTATATCTAAGAAAGTGCAGTGATTGCTGAATGTAATGACGACTTCATTAGTAGCCTGAAAGTTGTTTGCCTCGAGGCAATATTAAAATTCATTGGCCTGAAGTGTACTGAGAAAGTTCAAATGTAAAATATTTTGTTTATAATGATGAATGTGCTAATAAGGGGAGGAAAAGCCTGTCTTTAAAATTGCTGTAAATTTTTTTTTTTTTTTTTTTTTTTTTGCGTTACTGGGGGTTGAACTCAGGGGCATTCTATCTCCGAGCAATACCCCCAGCCCTATTTTTTATTCTTTATTTTGAAACAGGGTCTCACTGAGTTGTAGAGGGCCTCACTAGGTAGCTGAGGCTGGCCGCGAACCCGGATCCTCCGGTCTCAGCCTCCCAAATGCTGGGATTACAAGCATGCACCACCACGCCCGGCTAAAAATTGCTATAAAATTTTTAAGTGACATCAGTCATCCTTCTATGACAAATAGAGTCTTATAGGATAGTAATCTCCAACATAAGCTACTTTATGAAGACTCTGTGTGTGTGTGTGTGTGTGTGTGTGTGTGTGTGTGTGTGTGAGTGTGTGTGTCTATGTTTCTGGCTCTCAAGGTAGAATCCTAGATTTCTTCAAATCCTGATGGTAGAGAAAGGGCTTTTTCACATCTAACAGTTGAAGAGGAAAACAATAATATTTTAACATGCTGGTGGGTCCATTGCATCAGCTTACCTAGAAGGCTTTCTGCTTCCTGAATCCCACCACTCCAGATAAGATGGAGGAAGATCCTGGAGATAGCTTTCCATATTACCCACACCCTCAAAGATCTGAACCATGCTTGGTCCTAAAAAGCCATAGTTTCTCTGTAATGGCCTTTCACAAAATATGCCTACTCAACAATAATGTATTTCAAAGTACCTAGAGTATCGGGATAAATGTGCGAAATTTCATTGTATTTTGTATTTCCTTTATAGGACAGAGAGGCAGCCAAAGAAGTGAAAAAAATAATGACTTCTTTGAAGAGGTAAATAAAAGAGCTTACTCTTCAACAAATCCAGTGTGGTCTACTAAAATTTAAGTTTATCAGAGCTATGTTTTTTATCTTTTTTTTTTTTTTCCTTTTTTGATGTCAGGATTATGTGTTCAGTTTTGAAGGTAAAACCATGTTTCTGCAGAATGCAGAACTAGTAGCACTACAAAGCAATAAGTTATTAGGAGAATCTATTTACTGTCAGTACATGATGATGTATAAACATGTATGCTTTATATTTTTCCTATCAGTAGTCTTCAGAATATTTCTTTAAATAAAATATTAAAATAAATCCAATAAAATGAATTCTAGTAACTTTTATTGTTGTTTCAATGGAAACTTTATAAAATAATTTTGTTCACGTGGATGAAAAATGGAAATGAGCACAGTTGTTGGTAGAAAAGGGAAAACAAAATGAAATATATATATTTTAACTGGTAATCATAGAAATGTGAATAAAATTATAATAAAATGCTTTTTGTGGACACAATTATAATAAAATGCTATTTTGCTACCAAATTCACAAGAATGTTTCTTTTTTCAGGAAACATTCAATATTGGCAATTTTGCCATGAGATGGAATATTCTCATGTCATGTTAGTAAGAGGGTATTTGGGGCATAAACCTTTGGTAAAATGTACCTAAGTCCTTAAAAATATATTAGTACTAATTATATAATTCCATTTCATGAAAATAACCCTAAAGGGAAAAGTATAAATAATTTACATGTAATGCTCAGAGCAACATAATACTCTCTCCAACAGTAAGAAAGCGATTAGCCACATTAGAACTTAATTACAATAGAATGTTTCAACATTAAAATATATATCAACATGATATAGGGAAATATACAGACATCATAAGTACAGGATCAAGACAGAATAGTGCATACATATAGTCTCAATTATACAAAAATATCCACAGAAAAATACCAAGTAGGAAATACACTCTAATGTAGTAGTTCATATTTCCTGTATTTCCCAATTTTTAATAATAAATAAACTAATATGATTTTAATTGACCTTTGCTAATAATAATCTATAAAGACTCCCTGGTATCTTTTACTAACCTCATCCTGGAAATCAGACTAACACTTGAATTTCTTGTTTGCCACCCCCCAAAAAATGGAACTTCCTGTTTTTTAATAATAAGCAAACTATATGATTTTTAATTGAACTTAGATTCCCTGGTATTCTAAAGACTAAAACTTGAATTTCCTGTTTGCTATCCCCAATAAATGGATATTTGTGTATACACACACACACACACACACACACACACACATACACACACACAGTTTCTAAGCCCTGACCAAGAGATGCCAGTTCATCAAATTGAACTCTTTCTCCTCTCTCATCTTTTACAGTAGCCAGTAGAGATCCTGAATCAGTTCAACTGGTTCTCACCCACTTTCCTTTGGGAACTATTGACTGGATGGGGCAGGAGCCTTGCAAGTGCCCTCATAGGTTTGCAGAATCCTATGGAATGCTATGGATATATCTGGCTAAGGAAACAGATAAAAGAATATACATGTCGAGGCAAGTTATTCCAGCTAGCAGCAAATGACATAAAATCAATCATGTTGTAGGCTTCATGGGAACAACTCATTCCAGCAGAAAAGGGTCCAAAGACTTCCTCTGGGAATTGTGAAGAATATAGAAAAACACTCCTGGTAGATAACAGGGAGACTTGAGACTCATGCTTGCATGACGTAATATCTAAGCAGTGTTCATTTGATCCCTGTGGTTAATATAAGGGCTTAACCCAGTGAAAATCTAACACTCCTACTTCAATCTTTAGAGTATTGGGAATTTTTGATGCCTTGGGCAATATCTATCTCCAATAGGGTGTTAACAGAGGGAATCCTCTTCCGCATTATGGCCGTACCCCTTTAAATGAGCACCAAATAATATCATCAAAGAAGCATGTGTGGTTAAGCCAACTAAAATCAGTTTCTGGATCGGATCTCCCTACCTTGCAAAGGTTGAGTGTTTTAATGGCATGGTGGCATTCTATGCAGGATATTACACACACTCCAGGAAATTTCACACAAAATGAGCCATGTGGACACTTTCTGTGGCTACTTACAGAAGTAGGATCAAATCACAGGATTTGAGAACTCCCCAGCCTAGGGGTATTAGGTGCATGGAGCCATATCAATAAGGTTGAGTTTCTCAAATAATTTTACTGGGGTGTAATTGACCAACTAGTTATTACACATAAAGTGTATAATGTGATAAACTTTGATACATGGATTCACCCATGAAACCATCACCATGATCAAGATAAACATTTCCATCACCTCAAAAGGTTGTTCATGCCTTTTAATAATCTCTCTCTCTCTCTCTCTCTCTCTCTCTCTCCCCTATCCCCAAGCAACCACCAGTCTGCTTTCAACCTAGAGATTGTGCTTTCTAGAATTCTATGTAAATAGAATTATGTATGCTTTCTGTCTGACTTCTTTCATTAGCCATAATCGTTTTGAGATTGATCCATGTACTAATAATTCATTCCTTTATTTCTGAGTATATTTCATTACATGGATATGCCACAGCTTGTTTCTCAATTCACCTATTGATGGACAGTGGGGCTGTTTCCAGTATTTGATTATTACAAATAAATTTTATGTGAGCATTCATATAAAGTCTTCAAATGGGTATATTTCACTTTTCTTGAATACATACCCAGAAGTATGTCTATCATTTAAAAAACTGTCAAACTTTTCCACAATGATTTTATCATTTTACATTTCCACGGATAGTGTGTGAGTTCTGTGTGTTTAACCTTCTTTACCACACTTGGTATAATTAGTGCTTTTAATTGTGGCCACTGCTCTAGGTATGTATTGATATCTGATTCAAGTTTTAATTTGTATTTCCCTAGTGACACATGATTTTGAGCCTTTTTTATGTACTTATTTGTCATTCGTATTATCTTCTCTGGTAAAGTATTCAAATTTTTTTGCCCATCATTTAAATTGGGATGTTTGACCCAAGCATGGTGGCGCATGCTTGTAATCCCAGCATTTGGGATTTGTGGCCAGCATTCCGGGATTGTGGCCAGCCTCAGCTACCTAGTGAGGCCCTCCACAACTTAGTGAGACCCTATTTCAAAATAAACAATAAAAAATAGGGCTAGGGGTATAACTCGAAGGTAGAATGCCCCTGGGTTCAATCCCCAGTACAAATAACTAACTAACTAAATAAATAAATAAATAAATAGGGATGTTTGTTTTTCATGTATAGTTTGATATATGGCTTGAAGTTCATTTGTTGTTTATTTGGTTACTTATTATTCTAGCACTGTTTGCTGAAAAGACTGTCATTTCTTTACTGTCATTTACTCACTAGATTCCCTTTGTACTTTTGTCAAAAACCAGTTTTCCATTTGTATGGAAAAATTTTTGGACTTTCTATTTTGTTTCATAGATTTATTTATCTGTCTGAACACCAATACCACATTGTATTGATTAATTTAGCCTTATAATATTGAAATTAGGTAGTGTCAACCTCTCAACTTTTTTTTTTATTGCTTTGGCTATTCTAGATCTTTTGTATTTTCATATGTATTTTAGAATATGTTTTTATATTTTTCAGAAAAGACAGTGGCTGAGATTTTGATTAGGGTTTTATAGATCTATTTGAAAAGAATTGGCATCTTAATATTGAATCCTTCAACTTACCAAAATAATATACCTTTTCATTCGCTTAGGTCTTTAATTTCTCTCACAGTGTTTTGCAGATTTCAGTGTTTAGGTCTTTCACGTTTTTGTCATACTTGTCCCCAAGCATTTCATATTTTAATGCTATTGTGGCACCTCTCTGTAGTCACAGCCTACTTGGGAGGCTGAGGTAGGAAGGTCACTTAACTCAGGAGTTTGAGTCTAGCCCAGGCAACATAGTGAGACTCTCCAAAAAAAATTAGATATAATCCCAACAACCAGTTGTTATTTCCCTGACAGCTCACAACATAGTTTGTGCTTATTTTGTTACTAAATTCCATATTTCTTTGAATTGTTATCTACTCCATATGGACATATATTCATCCCCTAAATAGATTAAAAGACATCCCAACTTACCTTGCTCCTGTTTTTCCATAGTGCTCAATAAAAAATTTTAAGTCAAACCTAGCCAGGCATGATGATACATCCCTATAATCCCAGTACTTGGGAGGCTGAAACACGAGGATTGTGGGTTCAAAGACAGCCTGGGGCAACTTAAGACCCTCAGCAACTTGGTGAGACCCTGTTTCAAAAAGAGGGGGGTGCTGGGGCATAGTTCACGGTAGAATGCTCCTGGGCTCAATCCCCAGTATCAAATAAAATAAAAGTCAACTTTGCCTTTTTCACTCTATAATTGAGAGACAGAAAAGCTTGATATCAAATTTTCTCCAGATTTTTGAGCAATCATTTCATAGGAAACCAAACTTCTCATCTCCAAAACTTCTTGAAATTCCTCCCCAACCTCCTGCTATTGTTGACTATGTAAAACAAACTTCAGTTTGCCTAGGAATTATCTTTATGAATATATCTAAAATTGTTTTGATCTTTCGCGTTGTGTGTATTTATTTTAAAAGAACATGTCTTGGTTCAGTAAAAAATTGCAGAAACCTCTTTTTAAAAAAAATGTTGGACATCACACTAATACCAAAACCAAATAAAGACAGCTCAAGAAAAGAAAACTATAGGCCTATATCACTGATGAATTTAGATGCAAAACTGCTAAACAAGATACTAGCAATGCGCATTCAAAGCCACATCAAGAAAATTATACACCATGACCAAGTTGGGTTCATCCCAGGGATGCAAGGCTGGTTCAACATTCGAAAAAC
>PVLC010022507.1:0-26541 GCA_004027655.1 Graphiurus murinus
ACACACACGTAGAATTCTGTTTGGAATATTTCAGAGCAAGCAGTTGAGGACCCCAGGCAGAGAGGAGAGGGGAGGGGGAGATCAGAAAGGGTCACCTCAGCAGCCTCCTTCCTGTGGCAAGAACCACCTCAGAGGTCCAAACTGAACCACAGGGTTGGTGGCCAGCTCCCCCAGGAGGAGCGGGGCCTCCGGGACCGATGGCCGGGGTGGGCAGCCCGCTCCCATGGTGCTCCCGTACCCGCTCCGAGTGCTCCCGACATCTGGCCTGGCTCAGCTCGGGACTCTTTGAAAGCATATTTGTGAAACATAGCCTATTGCAAATGATTAGATTTTAATTTCAGTATACTTTGTTAAAAATAGGTTGCCTTTTGCCAAGAGGAGGACTGCGGGAAGGGGCTTTAAACGGCTCATCTTTGGAATAGCAATAGCCTGAGAATGTCATTGGAGTCATTTTCACCATGGATAATAAACCAGCGGGCACTTCGGTGGTGCTCCGTGGCATCCCCTGGAAAGAATGGGGAGGGAGGGATGGGGGCCACCGGAGAGGGTGGGTGGGCGGGAAGGGGTTGAGGTCTGAGGGTAGCTGGATGGACAGGGCGTGGGGCCAATCCAGAGGAGCTTCTAGCTGTCCTGTGGTCCTGCCTTACCTGCTGGGCCGGCCGCTCACTTCCCACGGAGAATCTCGGCTTTTCATGAAAGTGCCCTGCCTCACGCCACCCTGCCTCCAACGACCTGGAGACACCTTTTGCAGTAGTGGGGGTTGAACCCAGGGGTGCCCTACCATGAGCTACATCCCACACCATTATCATTATTATCATTATTATTATTATTATTATTATTATTATTATTATCATCATCATTATCATTATCATTTTTGGTACTGGGGATTGAACCCAGGGGCATTCTACCTCTGAGCTACACCCCCAGTCCTATTTTTTTTATTCTTTATTTTGAAACAGGGTCTCACTAAGTTGTGGAGGGCCTCACTAAGTAGCTGAGGCTGGCCGCGAACCCAGATCCTCCGGTCTCAGCCTCTCAAGTACTGGGATTACAAGCGTGTGCCACCACGCCTGGCTCAGACCTTTCTTATTTTGAGATAGGGTCTCATTCAGTTGCTCAAACTTGCCATCCTCCTGCCTCAGATCCTGAGTCGCTGGGATTACAGGTATGTGCCGCTGTGCCAAGCGGTGGCTCTGACTTGTAATGCAGCGCTCACAGGGAGGGGGTGGGAAAGCTCTGCCTGGGAGGGGCTGGCTAGTTGTGGAAGGTTGCAGGAATTACCCCCAAAGGGTGTTTGGGGAGAAAGAAGAGGGCAGAGGGCCAAGGCCCAGACCACGGTCAGGAGGCAACGCAGGGCAGGGGCATGGGGCCAGCTGCACACCAGCTGTCCACACACATCCTCACTGGCGTCTCGGCCCCGGGTGTGAGTGAGACCACCGGCCCCCAGGAGGCTTGGGGGTGAGTGCTGAGACAGAGTGACAGCTGAGAACGTGAGTGTGCACGTGTGTGTGTTACAGTGTGCACAGAAACTATGTGAGAGTGTGTGTGTACATGACAGTGTGTGGAAGAGACCTATGAGAATGTGTGTGTATGTGTGTTATAGTGTGTACCAGAGACCTATGAGCATGTGCATGAGTGTGACAGTGTGTGCAAGAGACTTATGAACATGTGCATGAGTGTGACCATGTGTGTCAGAGACCTATGAGCATGTGCATGTGTGTCACAGTGTGTGCCAGAGACCTATGAACATGTGCATGAGTGTGACAGTGTGTGCAAGATACCTGTGACCGTGTGCATGTGTGTGGCAGTGTGTGCAAGATACCTGTGACCGTGTGCATGTGTGTGGCAGTGTGTGAAAGAGACCTATGAGCGTGTGCACGTGTGTTACAGTGCGTGTGTGTCACAGTGTGTGCAAGAGACCTATGAACATGTGCATGAGTGTGACCGTGTGTGCAAGATACCTGTGACCGTGTGCATGTGTGTGGCAGTGTGTGCAAGAGACCTATGAACATGTGCATGAGTGTGACCGTGTGTGCAAGATACCTGTGACCGTGTGCATGTGTGTGGCAGTGTGTGCAAGATACCTATGAGCGTGTGCATGAGTGTGACAGTGTGTGCCACAGACCTATGAACATGTGCATGAGTGTGACAGTGTGTGCAAGATACCTGTGACCGTGTGCATGTGTGTTACAGTGTGTGAAAGAGACCTATGAGCGTGTGCATGTGTGTTACAGTGCGTGTGTGTTACAGTGTGTGCACGAGACTGTATGTCTGCATGCAAGTGTGTTAGGATGAGTACAGTTAGTGTGTGTGCTTGTGAGTGTGTTTGTGTATGCATTAGATGCGTGTGTGTGAACCTGGACTAGGGCGTGCCATGTGTGCACGCGTGGGGCTGGGGGATGGCCACGCTCGTTGGGCAGCGACTGCATCTCTCCCAGACCTCGGCCCAGGTCAGCGTGGCTGGGCCCTCAGGCTGAGGTGGCAGGCGGCACTGTGTCTACATGTCCCGGTCCCCCTTGCCTCTGCGGGCTGCGAGACCCCTCACGATGGCGCCCCACACGGCCTGGCCGGGTCTTCTTCTCTGCCTCTCTTTTCTGTAGCATCTTATGCTGCAGCTGACAATTAATGTTCGAAAGAACATGAAACGGGTAGAAATTACAGCAATTTATCAACTGAAATTATAGGTGTAGACACATGTCAGCAGTGGAAACAGTTTCTATCAAAATTAAAGTATTTAGAGATTTTCCTCAAATTTCAAATTATGCAAATCCTATTTTCTGAGATGCAGCAGCACGGTGGTTTTAATTGCAGGATTACCCAGCAAGGCCGCCCGGTGCGGCTGCGACTCGGTCATCCTCCCGGCAGCTCCGGGGACCTCAGCTCAGGAGCGCCGTGAGACCCTGGTCTGCGATGAGGACCCTTGGCTATCAGGGCCCTGCAGAGCTGCTGAACAGACCAGAGATCTGAGGGGCACAGCACGGGGGCTCCCCTTTCCAAGACAGCCAGAAGGACGGGAACCGGAGCTCGAGTGCCTGCGTGACACCTTGCAATGTCTGACACCCCAATTCCTGGCCGCAGTGATGCAGGTCAGAGGGAGGCCGCCTCCCTCTGAGTAGCCCTTCCCCAGGGCTGCCAGGTCCAAGATGCAGCTGAGAGCCAGGTCCCCCAAGTTAGAACAGGTCCGGCTTGGTTTGGGGGCCCAGGACATCTCTACAAGGTTCTGCTTGGTGAGACCTCAGACAGGCTTCCGCCAGCCTGGGGCTTGGGGATGAGGGTTCACCTTCTCCAGAACCACTGCCCCAAATCCCCGCTTCTCTCTGTATGCAGCAGTCCGCAGTCTGGGCAAGAGAGCTTCCCTCCACACACCTGCCATCTCGTTTTGACCAGCTCAGATGCCTGCCACCCACCATTCAAAGATCCTCCTGAGAGTAATTACCAGTGAACCTAAAACTGCTCTAGAAAATAAGCTCTATTTTTTAAAAGTGATTGTGAGAGGTCTAGACTTAGGAATTTAATGCAATTACTGAGCTGCAGTTTGGAGGCAAACTTCCACATCTATTTCCAGTGTGTTTCTCTCTTTCTTTTTCAGCAGATAAAGCAAGGTGTCACAATCACCTCTGAGGTGGTTTTGTTTAGAGTCACTGGGGCCCTTTATTTTTTTATTTTTATTTTTATTTTTTGCGGTACTGGGGATTGAACTCAGGGGCATTCTACCTCCGAGCTATACCCCCAGCCCTATTCTTTATTTTGAAACCGAGTCTCACTAAGTTGCAGAGTGCCTCACTAGGTAGCTGAGGCTGGCCTCGAACCCGGATCCTCCGGTCTCAGCCTCCCGAATGCTGGGATTACAAGCGTGCGCCACCACGCCTAGCTTTCACTGGGGTCCTTTAAACTGGAGTAACGGTACTTGGAAAGGTGAAATTGCTTTCTGATCACGGTCTAGCTATCACGGCGTCAGTTCTCCAGGGCGTAAAGTGGGTCTTGAGAATCAGAACCGGGCGTGGAACCAGGCAGGAGCGCCAGCCCTCCAGCTCCCTGGTGATGGGCAGCTCAGTCTTGGGGAGCAGCTGGGCAGGAGAGCAGGGGCTCTGGGGCTTGGGTCCCGAGCCTGCGGGAAGCAAGCGTGCGCCACTGCGCCCGGCTCCAGCTGGGACTCTAAGGATGCTCGTGTCTGATCTGCTCTGTGTCACTGGCTTATCTCAGCATCTCAGATCCTTCCTATGCCAGAGCCTCCATCTGCACCTGTGTTCCCAAAGCCCTTCCCCAACCCCGTGTGAGGCCTCCTCGACATTGTGACCCCATGACCTCCACCAGCCGATGGGCCAGACCTTCTGGGGCATTCCGGCCCTCACCATGAGGGTAAAAACATTTGTACCTCACACCCCCAGGGTTCTGAGAAGCCCCAAGGTGGAGGCAGAAAGCACTGTGCTGGGCGTGGTGGTGCACGCTTGTAATCCCAGTACTTGGGAGGCTGAGACTGTAGGATCGCAGGTTCATGGGCAGCCTCAGCTACTTAGTGAGGCCCTCTGAAACTTAGTGAGGACTTTTTTCAAAATAAAGAATAAAAAATAGGACTGGGGGTATAGCTTGGAGGTAGAATGCCCCTGGGTTCAATCCCCAGTACCACACACACAAAAAAGCACTGTGCCATAACTCTCACCTGCTGCCCATGGAGAGCCTGTCAGGCTGACCTTGACCACCAGGTCACCGCCTGGTCGAGGTTCCTGCAGCCCAAAGGAGGTGTGGTCACCCTCATCCTAGCAGGGAGACTGAGACCAGAAGGTACGTCTCCCTGAGGTCTGGTCGGAGTCCTGTGGCCTCGCTCTACCCCAGTGCCATCATCTCTGTAGGGCAAGACCACCCTTGTCACCTCTCAGGAACCTCGTCACCCCCCAGGACCCTTGTCACCCCCTCAGGGCCCATTCTACCCTCACGGCTGAGTGGCTGACATGTGCAGAGCTGGTCGGGAACATCCAGGAGTCCCTCCACCCCGGCGTGGGGCAGAGACACTGTCACTCACAGAGCCTCGGCCACTGTCCCAACTCTAAAAGGCCTTCTCCATAAATCTCTCACTCAGCAAAACCCCAGCAATAAGCCGCAGAGGCCAACATATGACCGCAAAGCCGCCCTGTTATTAAGTCCGTAATTGCCAGGAATTAATTTTCTAATTGCATGCAACTAAGCTGCACCCTTTTTGTTTTATATCAATTAACAGAATAATTTTACAAAAGCGATCTTCCTGGTGGCTCCTCCCTGGCCGACTTAGCCGGCCAGAGCTAACGAGACAGGCTGCGCTTTAGCCGGCCTCGCTAAGGCGGCTCTTCTCGGCAGCAGGAGCGGCAGGGCCGTGCCTGAGGCAGCTCGCCCTGGGGTGGCCCCCAGAATCCTGGGCTGGTGGACACTCCAGGTGGCTGACTGGGGCAACTCACTGGGCATGGAACAGGTGCCTGTGGGTGGCCATCAGGTCTCTGGGTTGGTGGGACACTCCCGTGCTCCCAGCACAGGGGCTTGGGTGGGCACAGGGGGCCTCCACTGGGAGTTTCTAAAGACCAGGCAAGCCAGGCGTGGTGGCACATGCTGGAAATCCCAGTACTTGGGAGGCTGCGACAGGTGAATCACAGGTTCACGGTCAGCCTCAGCTACTTAATGAGGCCCTCTGCAACTTAGTGAGACCCTGTTTCAAAATAAAGAATAAAATAGGGCTGGTGTGTGGCTCGCCCAGCCCTGGGGGCTCCACCAGGCCTCGCTCAGCGAAGAGAAAGCCGGGAGCCCTGTCCCTAGGGGGCGGCTCCCTCTGCCTGACAAATTAGCCGGCAAATGAGTCTGGAACTACTCCCTGCTTCCTGGGTGTGTTGCCCCAGGATAGGGAGGTGAATCTCGGAAACGAAAGAGATTCAGTCATTACCCTCTTCACCCCGCTCCTCTGCTCCCAGAGAGTTCGATTTCTGCTTAATGAACACACGCTTCGACTCTCAGGAGGGCGAGGGGGAGCAGGTAATTGGAAACTTAAACCACTGCAACTTTTTTTGGAGGGTAGAATTAATTGTTGCCATATTTATACACATTTATATATTAACAAGAGGGAAGCGCAGGCAGGCTTGGTGGTTTCTGAGAGGCCTCAGAGCCCAGCGCCCAGCACCTGCCGTCCCACCTCCCACAAGGGGTGACCCGTGGCTGAAATTAGTTGGCTGTGCCAGGTGCAGTGGCACACGCCTGTGATCCCGGCTACTTGGAAGGCTAAAGCAAGAGGATTACAAGTTCAAGGCCAGCCCAGGCACTTCAGCAAGATCCTGTCTCAAAATAAAAAATAAAAAGGGCTGGGAGCCGGCCATGGAGGCCCACACCTTATAATCCCAGTACTTGGGAGGCTGAGACAGGAGGATTGCAGATTCCAGGCCAGCCTCAGCATCTTGATGAGACTCTGTTTCAAAAATAAATAAATAAACAAATAAATAAATAAATAAATAAATAAAATGGGACTGGGGGTGTAGATCAGAGGTAGAACACCCCTAGGTTCAACCCCCAGTACCTAAAAAAAAAAAGGAGGAAAATGGGCACCTGTGATTGCAGTACATATTCATTTAACATTTTTTTTTCCCATTGGATGTCTGATTTTCCTTTTCACCACTACGAAGGGGTCCAGCCTCCCCTCCGTGACGTGGCACCGGCCCCCACGGTCTCTCGGCAGCGCACGTGGGCAGGTGGCTGGCTCTGTGTGCTCTGCTCCCGGCTATGCGCCCAGGACTGCTGTATGCCCTAAATCGCCCTCCCACCAGCGGCCTGGGAATGTGGGCCCCTCTCGGCCGGCCGTTTTGACCAATCCTCTCTCCCTATGTATTTGAGATTGCTTTAATTCACAAAGGACTCATGTTGCTTGGTGCCCAGGGCCTGCTGTGGGAGCACACCCGGCCCCACCTGCCAGAGAGATTCCGGGGCGCCCAGCACCGCCGAGCCGAGCACCCCCCCCATTGCACCTGGAGGCTCCCGCCTGTCCTGCCCTTCCTGCCCACGCCTCCATGCCAAGCCCACCCAGCCTCCCTCTCTCCCTCCCCACCCTTTCCCTTCTACCCCCTGTCCCCCCCGCCCCACCCCGCTCACTGTCTGGGGGGGCGGCCATCCCCATTCCACTGCGTGACATCATAATAGGCTGCTGTCCCCGAAACAAAGCCTTTCAGAGATGCGAGGAGACACGCTCTATTTATGTCGTCACCAGCTAGACAGAAGTGGAAATGGGGGGGGCAGAATAAACATCTGTAGATTGAGAAGAACAATAACATTTGTCCCCTTTTATTTCTGAAGCCCCGCTTAAATTATGCCCTGCACAGCACAGAAAGGGTATTTTCCCCCCTCTGTGAGTATGTGCAGGTGGATTAAAAAAAAAAAAAAACCATTGAAATGCAAAATGAGGGCTCCCCACACCCGTCCCAGACAGAAGCAAATCCTCACCCATGATCCTGGGGATTCAGGGCATCGGAGCCCAACTCAGGGGACTTCCCCCTGGTCACCAGAGACCCAGAGAGGTGAATGTTGCAGGTCACAAAATCTGGTAGCCAGCAAGGTAGCAGTCACAAGGCCACATCTAAAGGTTTCTCAATATCTTTAATGTCTCTACCTCTATTCTGGAAAAAAATCCAGGGGTTGTTTCCTTACATGCAAAATACGGACCGCATTGCATCGAGGCTGAAATCCCAGTGTGTGGCAAGGACGGGAGTGCTCCGGGACAAGGTGTGTTGTGGGCCCCCCTGAGCTGCGTGTGCCACGCCGGCTCCTGGGTGCACATTGTGTTCAGGTGGGTAATGGTCGTTAAGCCCCTTACCCATCCTTTCCCTGCAGGCAGTTGGTGGCCCAGGCCACCGTGGCCTCACGGAGGGACAGCATGAGAAGAAGGGTGTTTCCCGTCAATATCGAAGAAGTCTGGCATGGTGGAAAGGATGCCTCTGATCAGAAATAAGAAGGGAGAGCGGTCCATCGGCTTGCGCCTGCCCCTCCCCTGCCAAATGCAGCACCTGGGAGTGAGCGGCCTCAGCACTCCCCAGCCTCAGGGGAGCCCGTTCCAGCCCCAGCTCTGTGCCTCAGGCTCAGCACTGGTGCAGGGCTTCACCGGCTAGAAGGCATCGGCACTTAAGATGTGCCTGGTGGTAATTATTCTCTTTACTAAAAGAGATATCAAACAATGTTTCATTCTTTTTATTTTTTTCTTGTGGTACTGGTGATGGAACCCAGGGGCATTCTACCTCCGGGCTACACTCCCAGTCCTGTTTTATTTTTTATTTGGAAACAGGGTCTCGCTAAATTGATGTGAGCCTCGCTAAGTTGCTGAGGCTGTTCTCGAACCTGTAATCCTCCTGTCTCACCCTGCCAAGTACTGGGATTACAGGCGTGCATGTTGGGCTTCATTCTGCTTTTTGTTGAGGATTAACTGTCTATGGGCCTGCCGTGTGACTCCATGTGATAAATGTCTTTCCCTCCCTCGCAGGACTGGGGCTCCTGGGGCCATCTGTTAAAGGCTGCTCTGTTCTTTTGTGGGGGTGGGGTTGGAGCCCAAGTGTCGTCGGTGACATGCGTACTTTTCGTCCCTGGAGGTGCCTGTGCCCATGGACCCTGTCATGCTGCTGAAGAGAGGCAGCTACGAGGGCAGAGGCACGGCTGGGCTTGTGTGACACCACACTTGTGCACACACAGTATCACATGTGTGCACACTGACACTGTATTGCTCACGTGCAGGACACCGACCCCTACACGTGCTCTCACATGCTTGCACACTGATACTCAGACACACATGCTAACATACATGCTTGCACACACACACATGTCCGTATGCATGTGTACAGACCCATGCACACATGCACACCGCCACCTTCCCAGAGCCGAACATGAGGCCACTGAGGTTTCCACGCTGCAGAAGTGGGCGAGGGGCCATGTCTACAATGACGAATGCCAGGGGAGCTAGCCTGGCAGTGCAGGCTCCGGTGGGCGTGGCCTCCAGAGACCGTAGGGGGCAGGGCAGGCTCCCCCGGGCCTGAGGCTGTCTCCTTGCACTAGTCCAACTGGGCCAGGTCGACCGCAAATGTGTCGCCAGTGGAGAGCTGAGACGGCTTGTGGGAGAGTGCAGTCCGTCCGTGCCCTTTTCTTAAAAAACCTTCTGAATAATGTTGCACTCTAACCTGAGCACAGCTGGGCTCCCTGCCTTCCCCCGTGGATTCTGCCTGGAGACACTGCCAGCCCAGCGACGAGGCTGCCACTCACTGGGTTTGTCCTCCTGCGACTGACTCCTGCCCATGGCCCAGCCTCACAGATGGTCTCTGTCAGGGAGGGGGGGTGACCCCCAGGTGGGTGGGTGAGCCCTGGACGCAGCATGAAGTGGCAGCTCCGGGGAACACCTCAGTGCCCAGCGGGCAGAATCCAGGGCCGGGACGTAGACGGCCGGGGCTGCACATCAGGGCCGGGACGTAGATGGCCGGGGCTGCACATCAGGAGAGCTGGGCGTGCTCATTTTGCTCCTCTGCCAAGTGGGAGGTGGCTCACAGCGTCGAGGCTGCCACCCGCACCCCGGCCTCTTTGTTTCTGGCGCGTGCCGTTTTGTGCCGCTTGGCAGTGCCGCACGCACAGCCAGGCCCTGCCCAGGGGGAAAGGGCTCCAGCACTGCTCTCTGGTCCTGGGTGGGAAAGGGAACTGACCAGGTGGCCCGTGCTCAGGGTCACAGCGGAAGCTCTGGGCATCTGGCCACAGGCACGCTGAGCTTAACTACCAAGGAAAGGCAGGGACTGGGTCTGGTTTTGTTTTGTAAGTGCAGCCCCTTCTCTGAGGCCAGGGTCTCCTGGGAGGCTGACTCCATGACAGGGCAGGACCTGCCACAGGCAGGGGAGGGTCCTAGGAGGAGCAGCAAGGGCCTCCTTGTCGGGCCTCGGACCCCCTGGGACGGGCCAGATGCTGAAAGGTGACTGTTTACTAATGAGCATCAAGGACCCGCTTGGCTGATAAAAAGCCTAATCAGGACTTTTAAAAGCCTGAATCAAAAAGGCACATTTTAATTAAGTTAATAGAAGTGAATTAAAATGCGGCTGAATAAATCTTCTGGAAAAATCATCTTTTGAGTTCAAGATGGCTGGCATTGGATTCACTGAGCTGATCTGAAACTGGCTGATTTGGGATTAAGAACGAGTCTGGTTCCTATGAACGGATTGTCTCCTGCTTAGCATGAGCTTCCCAGACAGGGCGAGGCCTCCCCAAGGTGGGCACCCGGGGCTGAGAGACCTGGGTCCCACCCCTGGACCCTGTTCAGCCATCCCCGGGTGTCAAGACATGCCGGCTTGGGTTGCTCGTCTCCCCCGGCGCCCGTTGGGGGACTGGGTGTGTGTTTCTGGGAACATGGGCTCAGGGAGACTGGGGAGGGTGTGACACAGCCCACAGGACAAAACCTGCAGCTTCCCAGGGACCTGAGGGGCAGGACTCGGGCCATCCTGACTGCTACACAGAACTCCATGGAGCGGGTGGTGTATAGACAACAGGAAATCATTGCCCATGGTCCCGGAGTCCAGGAAGTCCAAGATCAAGGTCCCGGGTGCTGCACTGCCTGCAGAGGCCCTGCTGCCCAGCTCAGTGCCTCCTCCCTGGTCCTCACCTGGTGGAGGGTGGGAGCTCTCGGGGTCGCTGCCCTAGCCCTTCCCTGAGACCCCGTCCTCGTGACCTAGGCCCCGCCTACTGCTGTCACCTGGGGGGTGAGGATTCAGCACATGACCTTGGGGGGGGGAGCGGACATTCAGACCATAGACTGTCGACTCCAAAATTGACCATCTGCTGGGCCATTAAAAACAAAACAAAACTCAGGGCTAAGTGTGGTGGCACAGGCCTGAAATCCTACTGGTTGGGAGGCTGAGATAGGAGGATAAATAAACAAATAAACAAACTCAGTAGGATTCAAAAGAGATAAATAGCATAACCCTCCCTCTGATCAGACTGAATAAAACTAGAGATAACAATTTTCCAATTTAATTGTGTGTGTGTGTGTGTGGTACTAGGGATTGAACCCAGGGGTATCCTACCTCTGAGCTACACCCCAGCCCTATTTTATTTTGTTTTATCTTATTTTACTTGTAGTACTGGGGATTGAAGCCAGGGGCATTCTACCTCTGAGCTACACCCCCAGCCACATTTTACTTTTTATTTGGAAACAGGGTCTCACTAAGTTGCTGAGGCTGGCCATAAATTTGTCATCCTCCTGCCTCAGCCTCCCAAGTACTGGGATTATAAGTGTGTACCACCACACCCAGCTTATTTTTATTTTGAAACAGGGTCTCACTAAGTTGCAGAGAGCCTCACCAAGTAGCTGAGGCTGACTGTGAACTCGCCAATCTCCTGCCTCAGCCTCCCAAGTTCTGGGATTACAAGCATGAGCTGCTTATTTTTATTTTGAAACAGGGTCTCATTAAGTTGCAGAGAGCCTCACTAAGTAGCTGAGGCTGGCCATGAACCTGGATCCTCCTGTCTCCGCTTCTCAAATACTGGGATTACAGGTGTACGCCACCACGCCTGACTTCCAATTCAATTTTTTTTTTTTTAAGTCACAAGTCCAAGAAAATAGTGCCTCCTGTGTACGGCGTGGGTGTCAGTCCACCTCCTGGAGCCCCAAGTGGGCTCTGAGGCAGCTCTGCAGCGGCAGCGGCAGCACTACGGAAACCCAGGAGCCCCGTGCATCCCCAATGCGATCCACCTGGTCCAAGGCTGGGATACAGCACTAACAGCCCCAGGTGATTCCCATGGGCGTCCAGGGCGCTGAGCCCAGAGCCACGAGCTCCGCACATTGGCTCCTCGGGAGAAAGAGTGGCCTCTCTCCCGGCCCTGCCAGCCCCCACCACGCAGCGGGACTCCTCGGCCACCACGGGGAGACTTGGGCAGAAATGCCACCACCCGGGGCTTCCCTGCCAGCAGGATGGGCTGGTCAGCACTGTTCCATCTGGACAAGAGAGTAAAGACTTCAAACACATCTCTGAGATCCGGGGCGTGCCTCCCTCTGTCTCTCTGCTCAGGGGTTCAACTTCTAACGGCCTCTTTCTCTCCCTCTCTCGGAACGCTCACTCTGGGGAATGGCGTGCTGAGGACGTTCAGGTGGCTCAAGGAGCAGCTGCGTCTCGTCAGCAGCATGGGAGCGCCTTCTGGGAGGGCTCCCCAGACCCTGGCCAGCCTCCGGATGACTGGAGCCTCCGCTGACCTCCCCACTGTGGTCTTGTTGGGAGACCTGAGCCCGCACTGCCAGGCTGTTTCCGGATCCTCCACTGTGAGGTGCTAAGTGTGTGCTGTTCCTCGGCTGCTGAGTTTGGGGAGAAGTTGGGTTCTGCAGCAGTAGGTAACCAACCAGGATGAGCTGCAGAGCGGCTGGGCGGCTCCTCCCGGCTCAGCAGCTTCCATGGCTACCGGGAAGCAAAACCCGGGGCGTGTTCCAAACGCCACGGAGGAGAGTGGCTTCGTGCAGCCTTCCATTTCAGAGAGCTGCCAGCTCTGCTTAGAGGGTGAAAGGCCGTCTCTGCCAGTGTCTTGTCTCTTATCTGCATCACAAGAAGTCTGGGGCCCGTGGGGTGTTGACCTGAGGTATTCAGAAACATCTGAACCACAAAGGCTGCGGGGTGCACGGGCACCCAGTGCAGTCTGTCTTTGCATCCTCCTGTGAATCCAGAATTATTTCAAAATAAAAACTGGGTTTCTTTTTTTGTCTTGTTATGACAGCAGAGCTGAGAGGGGCGGTGCACGCTTGTAATCCCCGTGCTTGGGAGACTGAGACAGGAGGAGCACAGGTTCAAGGCCAGTCTCAGCAACTTGGCAAGACCCTGTTTCAAAGTAAAAAGGGCTGGGGATGTAGCCCGGAGGTAGAATGCCTCTGGGTTTGACCCCCCAGTACCAAACAACAAAAAGCAAAACACAGCAGCCGCTGCCTCCTTGCCGGGGAATGAGACAGGTCTGCTCCCAGTCTGGGCACGGCACTCCAGGAGCGGTTATTCTGGTCCCACTTTAGCTCACGCTCAAAGCTATGAAAAGCCTCATTGTCATCACACGATGTTTAAATCTGTTTGCACAGCAAGGCAGAAACCTTGACAGGAGGGAAGCGCGGGGAGCGCCGGGGACAGCAGGCCGCCGCCTCTCCAGGCCATCTTCTGCAGTATAGCTCTGTGGACCCAAAATAGACCCGCAAGTCGGGGCGAGGTGGGAACTGGGGAGGGAGCGGTCAGCAGCTGTGCGCCCATCCAACCTCACCAAGTCATTGCCGAAGTGGGAACACACTTGCGGTGTTGGGGGCTGGGTGCTCCTCCAGCCTGGGCTCTGGGCACCTCCGATGTGAGCTCCACTCTGTTCCACCACTGCGGCCGGAGCCATTGCTATCTTGCAGAGGCAGCTCTGACCACTGGCTGCTGACCTTGCAGCGGGGACAGGTGGACACAGTCATGCTCAGGGTCTGGATGGTGACCGACCGCAGTGAATCTGTGTGTGACGGTAATTGGCACACACAGCATGTACCTAGGGGTCATAGCCTGGGTCCCACGGAAGGCAGGGTCCCTCTGAGGAGCCCTAGGTCCCAGCACTGCCCCCACCCCTCCCCTCTGTCGGCCTGCAGATGCCAGCAGAGAGAGAGCGAGAAATGCAAACAGGACAGCACGGTGGCTCGTGGGAAGGACTGGCCAAGCCACATGTGCTCCGGTGGGACTCTAGTCCATTGGCGTGGGCAGTGCAAAATGGTGTGACTGTTCTGGGGGTCACACACTGCTGCAACCCGGCAGCCCCACTCTTAGGAGCTTCCCCTGCACCTGTGACCCATATACGATGCCTGAGCCAGCCTGGGGGCAGACGCTACAGTCTTCCAAACGTGCACCTGCGTGACCACTCCCCAGAAGTGCCTGCCCCACGGTCAGCGCCCCTCACACCAGGCAGCTGCTCCCTGGGTTGTTATTATTTTTTATTAATCTTGGCCGGAGACTCGTTTTGCCTGTTCTAGAACATCACGTGAATGCAATTACGTCGCGCGAGATCTTTCGTCCCTCTTGCAGCACGAGGTCTGAGGACGCTTCCGTCTTGAGCGAATGGTGCTTCTTTCCTGTTTCTGGCCGAGCAGTGTCCCACGGTGTGAGCCACTGCCGGGGCCCCATCACCAAGGACTCAGCGTCATTTGCTTCGGGGGGAGTGTCACGCCATGGCGTCGTCCTGGTTCACACTTCCCTACAGACTGACGGTCTCAGCATCTTTCCCGTTGAGCACTGGTGTGTCTTCACTGCAAAGTGTCTGCCCAGGTCTCCTGTCTTTTTTTTTTTTTTTTTTTTTTTTTTTGTGGTACTGGGGATTGAATCCAGGGGCATTCTACCTCTGAGCTACACCCACAGCTCTATTTTATTTTTTATTTTGAAATAGGGTCTCTCTGGGTGCTGAGAGTCTCACTACATTGCTGAGGCTGTCTTCAAACCTGCAATTCTTCTGTCTCAGCCTCTGATATACCAGAATTAGAGAGGCGTGCACTACCATACCCAGTTCTGTTTTATTTTTTATTTTGAAACAGGTCTCACTAGGTTGCTGAGAGTCTCACTAAATTGCTGAGGCTGGTCTTGAACCTGCAATCCTCCTGTCTCAGCCTCCCAGGTACTGGGATTACAGGCATGCACCAGCCTCTATTTTCTGAAAGGGGCTGCGTATGATTTATAATATCTCCTCAAGTGTTTGACAGAATTCACCAGTGAACAGCTAGATGTGGTGGCGCATGCTTGTAATCCCAGCATTTGGAAGGCTGAGACTGGAGGATCTGGGTTTGCAGCCAGCCTCAGCTGCCTAGTGAGGCACTCCACAACTTAGTGAGACCCTGTTTCAAAATGAAGAATAAAAATAGGGCTGGGGGTGTAGCTCGGAGGTAGAAAGCCCCTGAGTTCAATCCCCAGTACCGCAAAAAAAAAAAAAAAAGAATTCACCAGTGAAACCAGCAGGGCCTGGAGTCTTCTTTGTGGTAGGATTTTCATTATGAATCTAATTCCTTTAATCAGAACAGAACTATTCATATTTTCTTTCTTCCTGTGTCAGCTTTGGTAAGTCCTATTTTATAAGTGATTTTTCCATTTATCTATGTTATCTAATCTATTGGCATAAAGTTACCTGCTAACGTCTGTGTTACTTCAGATGCAGAAACCTTGTTTTCTCTTTTGTTCTCAATCACTTGCTGATTTTATTAATCTTTTCAGAGCTGACTTTTGTCTTTATTGATTGTTGCTATTGTTTGCCTGTTTTTCTGTCTCATCAATTTCTGTCCCTATCATTTTTCTCCTCCTCCTACTTGTTTGGGGTTGAATCTGCCCTTATCTTCCTGTCTTCCTAGATGGAAACAAAGAATTGATATTTGACTCTCAGACCTTCCTGCTTTCCAGGTTTCACTTGACTATGTGCACGACACGGCCCGGCCTGGCCCCCCCCCCATCCTGCTGGGTGGTGTTTTCATTTAATTTCCCTAGAACTATTTTCAGCGTCCCTCAGGACAGAACACCTGTGCGTGGAGAGACCCGGTTGGTGGGCAGGAGCCCCAGCCCTGGAGAGCGTCTGGCTGGACGGTTTATCAGGCAGCCCCAGCAACTTGGGAACGGCAGAGCAGTGTGCTTTCATTCATTCATTTCAGTGTCCAGGAAGACCTCATGGAATTCAGCACAAACTGGCCATTGTGTTTCCCCGCTTCTGCAGGGATTTTCAGGGTGGTCACAGCTTAGGGTCAGAGCTGAGGGTCTGGGCGGTGGATTGTGGCACCACCAGAAAAACACAACTACTCTGCAGAGGGCTGAGACTGAGGCACAGAGAGGCTGAGTAACTTGCCCAAGGTCACGCAGCCAGTGTGCAGGGAGCTGGGATTTGAACCCAGCCAGATGTCTCCAGAGTTGATGCCTTACCTCCTTACTGCTATGCACAAGAAGACACACAAGGCCCTTTCCCCACTCAACGCTGATGAAAGAGAAAGCCGGGGCTGGGTGCAGCTCAGTGTTGAGCGCTTGCCTAGCACTCAGGAGCAGAAGCTAAAAAACAAGCAAAGAATGATCTGATTCTGTCCCTAGGGGAGGATTTCCCAGCAGGGAACTGAACATCAAACACCAGGGTCACCTGGAGCCAGAAATCACCCTCAAGACACGCACCCCAGGAGCCCAGCCCTGTCCCGGAATCAGGAGCAGCTCTGGCCCTTGGCAGGTGGAGGCGGAGGGCTGGGAGTGAGAGCTGGGGCCTGGGGCAGGAGGCCCCGCCAGGCAGAAGGTGCTATGAGGGCCCACAGCCGTCTCCATCCCTGTTTGTCTCCCAGGCCCCAGGAGGAGCCGGTCCAGCCAGGGCAGGGAGAAGCTGGACACCCAGGCCTGGGCACGGCTGAACAACCTCCGCTGCTTCCTACCAGTCCCGAATCCTCTGTCATTTGGGCTCACACAGTGGCTTTTGGTGTCTGGGCTTCGCTCCCGGGACATGCCCCATCAGAGGAGGAAGCTCTTGTCTTATTCGGTAGGTCTAGGACCTGGGCACATTCCCCATGACGGGGGCTTCCGGGGGAAGCCTGCCTCCTCTGGGGAGAAGGAAAGCCAGCTCAGCGTGGTTCAGGGAGGCCAGGAGGGCCTACAGTCCCCGGCACTGCCCCAGCCGTCCTTTGGGTAAAGGACCCTTGGGGATGGTGAGGGATTAGGCACAAACTCTGGAGCCAGACAACCAGGTTCAAGCCCAGCTCTGGCTGTGTGACCCGGGTAAAGCTCCTTGGCCTCTCTGTGCCTCCGCCTCCTCATGTGAAACCAGGTAAGCAGCTCACTCGTGCTGAAGACAGTACGCGGGGGCTGGGCGTGTCTGGTGGTCTGGGCTCCGGTCTGCCCTGGTTCCACTCGGGGCTCAGCGCCTTCATGGAGCAGCCTGGACTGTGGACAGGGTCGCACCAGGGAGTCCCTGCTGCAGGCCGCGGACAAGCTCAGGACTGGGTTTAGTCAAGGTCCCATCTTGCTGATAGATACACCTTTTCCTCGTTTTTATTGAGGATTCCACATTGTGTCTAGAATTCATCTGCGCTCTGTCCTGCCTCTTCAACCACAAGGTGATTACCAGACTCCTGCCCAGACGCCCGGATGGCAGGGTCTCCCAAAGGGCGATTTATGCTGCCCAGCCGAGGAGGCGAGAAACACAGACCCAGCAACAATTCGACTGCGAGTATTTTGCCTTTAATTACAATAAGCCGATAAAGATCGCAGACGCTCTCATTTTAATAGAATGCAGAGTTATAATTGGTGGCCTATTTTGAGCAATTTAATTTCCAATGACCTGTTTTCCAAATTATCACAGTAATGAAGGCCAGCGTGCCAGGAGGGAGGGCCAGCCGTGCCGGAGATGCCCAGTGGGGAGGTGTGGTGCTTACCAAGTGCCCGCAGGAAGAGTGTCGAAGGCCAAGTTGTGTAAAGGTTCCTTCTACAGCGGCCAAAGAGTCTGGATTTTAAATCAAAGCATAACCCAAGACAATGAACAAGGACAAGGCAAGGCCTATAAGATCGCTAGTAAAAGCTGCAACTCCAGAGGTGTTCCTTTGCACCCCCGTGACCCTGGTGCCTGGGATGGACGGATCTTGCAGGCAGGGAGGTTCCCCCAAACCCCCACACAGGAGAGGGGTGAGTCTGCACGTCCTGCCTTCTCCCCCTAACCCCCACAGACACTGAGCTACTGGACCACCAAGCTGGGAGGAGGGGGAGAAGGACTGGCCGGCCACCCCAGAGGGCAGGGGTGCCCCAGGTGGGCCTTCGGGACTCTGAAAGATTAGCAGGTAGGTGGGCCGCTCAGACCCGTTCTCCCCCGTGCTAACTGTTGGTCAATTGATGGTAGCCCACATCCAGGGGCCTGTCATCCACAAAGACCTGCTCTCTGTTTTACACAGGGACAGAAGGTGGCTCACACACATGTGCAGGGCAAAACCCACATTTGAGAGAAAGAAGGGCAAATCACATCCCTCTCCCAGCCCCCTTTAGACCCACAAGTGCACACCCAGCTCCACTGGCCCAGCCAAGGCCCCTAAGCCCTCCAGGTTGCTGGGGACGGGGGAGAGATTTCATTAAGCACCCCCCCCCCCACCATAAAACCTCTCCGCCCTATTTATAGTAACATCAAGCTCGCAGGCCCCCAGCCGGCCCTTGTGCCCCTGACCTTGGGCACCCTCATCTGAAGGGATGTCCTCGTTAATCTCACTCTGAGCTGGATTAATTGTTAGAGATAAAGCCTCCCGGTCCGTGTGCAGCGGAGCCGGGACAGAGCAGGGGGTATTAAGTGAGGACTAATTCCCTGGGGACAGCGAGCCGGGGCTTATGGGCACACGTCTGCCCTCGCTCTCCAGGCCACCAGCTGCTGGCAGGAGCCTGGCCACACCAGGCTGGCAGGCCGCCAGGGGCACACGTGCCCTCAAGATTCTGGCTGGAATGTGCTGCAGGCTCCAGGGCGCCTCCGGGTGGACAGCCAGGGGCCGAGGGGCAGCTCACCTGCAACGCCGGGGTTTCCAGTGCTGGGGGGACTCGTGGGTAGATGATGGGGTGCTGATGGGCAGGTGACAAGGAGGCCAGGAATGGAGTGGACATCTGCCCTGGCACAGAGGACTTCTGGACCAGAGGAGGGCATTGTGTGCATTCCCACCTCCGAGGCACGCCAGACACGCATGCCATCTTAGGATGCTGGAGATCCAAAGTCAGGACTGGGCCTCACTGGGCTGAAACCAAGGCTGGGTGCAGTTATACCTCTCGCCCTCCAGAGTGGCTTCCTGAGTGTCCCAGCTTTCTCTCTCTCTCTCTCTCTCTCTCTCTGGCACTGGGTATTGGACCCAGGGAGCATTTTACCTCTGAGCTACACCCCCAGCCCTATTTTTTTATCCTTTATTTTGAAACAGGGTCTCACTAAGTGGTGGAGGGCCTCACTACTCAGTAGCTGAGGCTGGCCTCGAACCTGTGATCCTCCTGTCTCAGCCTCCCAGCCTCTGGGATGATTAAGTGTGCACCACCATGCCCAGCTGGAGCATTTCACCTCTGAGCTACACCCCTAGCCCTATGTTGTTATTTATTTTGAAACAGGATCTTACAGAGTTGCAGAGGCTCTGGTTATAAAGCTGCTGAGGCTGGCCATGAACTCTCAATCCTCCTGAGCCTCCCAAGAACTGGGATGACAATCAGTGCCCCCATGCCCAGCTTGAGTATCCCAGCTTCTAGGGGCTCGGGCCACTCGGCCATCCTGGAGGCCAGCAGGCAGGTCTTTCCCTCTGTGGTATCTCTGGACTCTCTCTCTCTCTTCTGCCTCCCTCTTTCACTCATGGGGACCCTGGGTGATTGCACTGAGCCCACCTGGATAATCCAGCACCAAGTCGGTGAGCAGCCTCAGTCTCCCTCTGCCATGCAGGGTGACATGCGCACAGGCCAGCGAGGGGGCATCTCCGTGAGGCCGCTGCTCTGCCACACAGGTGTCTGCGAGGTCCCGCACTCAACGTGAAACACTGTCCCCAGGATTAGGAGCCAGGCCAGGGCAGAGTTGGTCAGCTGGACTTTGTGGACACGTGAAGCTCCCGACCCCTGGAAGAGTATTGAGGAAGCTGAGGGACGTCGGTAGACAGCGAGGGAGTATTCTTGGCGCACGTTCTGACAAGCACTTACTCCAGGACACACAAAGGCCACATGCTCGGCACCCAGAGGACAACCAAGCTCTAACATGGGCAAAAGACACCCCCAAAAGCCCACTTCAACCAAGAAGGTACCCAAAGCCAGGCGTGGTGGCACATGCTTGTCATTCCAGTACTTGGGAGGCTGACACAGGAGGATGGAAGGTTCATGGCCAACCTCAGCTACTTAATGAGGCACTCTGCAACTTAGTGAGACCCTGTTTCAAAATAAAGAATAAAAAATAGGGCTGGGGGTGTAGCTTGGAGGTAGAATGCCCCTGGGTTCAATCCCTAGACCACCCCCCCCCAAAAAAGAAAAGAAGGTACACAAACATTAAATAAGCACATGAGAAGATGCCCAACATGGAAATACAAATTAAGCCCCTGGGGACACCTGCCTGGCTTCTGCACGCCTCCCGGCCCCCCTCACTGGCCCACGGCAGACCCCTTTTGCAGGGTCACCTGGCCCCTCCAACATCTGGCCACCCCTCAACAGCAGCACCCTGGGCTAAGCCCGCTTCTCCTGGGAATCGCCTCCAACACCCTCCGGCCTGCCACCCTGGTCCACGGCCCCAGACCGAGAGCACAGCCCCACCCACCAGGAACCAGGGCCTGCATTGCCCCCAAGGCTCTGCACATTAATCAAACCCTGACTTGGTTTTCAATTAGCGCGTCGGAAGTGGGGGTTATCGACCCTCCCTGTATCTCCACTTATACTTAATGCATCTATTGCCCACACGCTACATCAAAAACAACTGCCTATCAGGCTACCCAGGCCCTGGGGACCAGGGTTTCATTTTCCTTCCCTCAAAATCGATCGGAGATTAAGTTGCTGTGTAGCTTTTTATTGCAGACACACGTTTGCTGTGTTTAGTGGTGAAACCGGAGAGGAGCCCAGGACGGGGCACACACCATTCTGCTTCCAACGGCCAAAAATAAAGTGTCCATGTCAGCCGTTATCACTCAATACGCGCTGCACACGCCCCACACAGACACGCATACACACACTTGCACATGCTTTCACTTGAGTGCACGCTCACACGCGTGTGTGCACGCGCCATCCGCAAGGCACCCTCTCAGGAAGGCAGGAACGTCTGCCCGTGTGCACACGTGTGCAGCCTTCTCTGGCCTGGAGTCTCACGGAGCTGGCTAAGTGGTCGTGGTTGGCTTTGGCCCAGTTTGCTTGCTTCCTCGGTCCTGACATGCCGCCTACATCATAGCAAAGTGTTCCGTGCTTTGAGGTCCTGAAATAAACACAGCCCGGTCTCCAGGGTGTTTATGGCCACTTCTCACCCCCTTTTCCCACAAGGAAAATGACCCCCCACTTCATTCTGGAAATCAGAACCAGGCCTTCCTCCAGCAGAACCCCCTGTGGACTGCTCCCCACTGCCCCGGCCATGTCCCAGGCGGAGCTGACGGGGACCCGTGCCCCAGATGCCCCAGATGCCCCACGGTGTCCGTGTGCTGTCCTCTGCCATGCCACCCACAGACGTGAGGGCCTCAGTTCACCAGTGACTACGGTCAGCTCCAGCGGGCAGGCCCCGGCATCCTGGCACCTCAGATCGGCATCGCTGCTGGCTTCCTGGTGAAATCTCCACAGATCTTCCTCTCAGCAAAGAACAGACACCGACACCAACCAGCATGGCCTCCTGCCTTTTTCCTCCCAAGGGGCCTGACCCTCAGTGTCCACTAGAAACCCTCCGGAGGGCGGCCCAGGACAGAACACAGTGGTCTCTAGGATGCATGCAGAGAAGCCAACAGGAGGGGAAGGACGTGGGGTGGGGGTGTCCAGACTGCTCCTGGGTTGCAACCTCCTGGGGGCTGTGGATGCCTGGACCCCCCCATCCAACCCCAGCGCCAAGCGGAGGCCTGGCAGTCCACTCTGCCTGCAGGGGACCAGGCCTGTGGGGCCAGGTGCTCCACAAAACAGGAGAAACCCGGCCTGTACGCTGGACAGGGCCCCGGGTTAAGATCACCCGCCGAGGGACCCGGTGGGGCTGCAGACGGGCCCTGGAGGCCGGCTCCCTGGGACTCGGCTTGGGCGTCCTGGCTGGAGAAGTGGGCGTCCCAGAATGCCTGCCAGGCCAGCAATCTGGGTTCCATCTCTCTCACCCCCACAGGTGAGCTGGGCGGTGCCAGGGCAGTCCCCTCGGCTCCCTCCTCTGGAGCACACGCACACGTACACACCTGTGCACGTACATACACATGCCATGCCACGCCAAGCCACGGAGATGTTTCCACCCTAAGCCTATGGATTACTGGCTTGGGCTTTAGGGGGGGAAAAAAAAAAGAAAAGAAAGGAAAGAATTGCTAGGCAACCAGCCAGGGGTTGCTATGGCATTTTCGAGTGCAGCTGAGCCAATCAGGGCTGCTTCGGGCTGGAGGAGGGTCCTGTCAGCTCGGAGGAGGAGGAAGAGGAGGGAGCAGAGACGGGGCCTGAGGAGGACCAGCCGCCTCATGAATATTCATTGGGCTGATTGAGGCAAAGTCAATTAACTACTTGACGGCTTGATTTCCCCTGGATTCCTTTCTTCTCTTTTAACTGTTTGGCTGCCACAGGGCAGGCTCCGTGGCCCTGAGTTCTCCAACTGGTCCGGTTGGCTTTTGCCAGTGTTGGTCTGACCCAAGGGGTCTTGCACCGGTTGGGGGTATTTCTGCTGAAATCTTCCCCCACCCGGCAGGGTGGGGCTTTGGGGGAGTCGTGGGCTTCCCCCACTAGGCAGGGAGTGGTCCTCTGTTCTCTGGCAAGGGCTGAATCCCCCCTGTACAGGGAGGGACCACCTCTGAAATGGTCCAGCTGTGCCCTGGCTCAGTGACCACAGGCAAGGGGACACACATCTGGGCAGTGGCCTACAGCCGGAGGAGCGTCTGGTGCACGTGACCAGGGCGGGCACTTGGGAGATGGTCTGGGTGTCGGGCCACCTTCCCCCAGGTTCTGCGGCCGTGTTTCACACCCACAGGTACCAGGTTTCAGTCAGAGCAGTGCAGGAAAGAGGGAGGAGCTGCAGGTTCCCAAGAACCTCCTGGACTTGGTTGGGAGACCTGGGTCACGTGACTGCGTGGACCTTGGTCCTGCCAAAGTTAAACCACGTCCATGCCCAGGTAGAGGCCCAGCAGAGCTGGAAGCATGAATGTCTCAGCGGCGCTCCACCACAGACAGGGCAGAAGCAGCCCGGGGGGCCCTGCAGAGAAGGGATGGACACACTGGGCCACGCAGGCGCAGGAAGGGGACTAGACGCCTGTCACAGCACAGCCTTGACAATACGGTGCCAGGGGAAGTTCGCTGCCGCAAACGGCTGGTCCCGTGCGACCCACTCAGGTGAGGGCCCCGGAGGTGGGGATCCACAGACAGGCGGTGGGACGTGGGGCCAGGGGCCAGGAGGGGCCGGGCAGGGGTTACTTCACGGGTACAGGCTAACGGTGGGGCTTTGGAGCGAGGTAGTGGTGACGGTTACATAACATTGTGAATTCACTGGATTGTGCAATTCAAAAGGTTAATTATATGTTGTGTGGATTTCACTTCAATAAAAAAAGGGGAAGGGAGGCTGCAATTTTTGCTGGCTTTCCACAAACACCCCCACACGGGCTGTCAAAAGTTGGCCTCCCCCAGAGGGCTCCCCATGAGGCTGGGGGGGGTACCTTCTGGGACCCCGCCCTGCCCAAGGATGCATGGGCCCGGGCACTGAGCCCGCGGCCCTTTCCTAGTATAAAGCATATTTAACACTAGGACCAGCGGGAGACAGGGCGGACCAGCCCCTGACACTCTCAGAGGCCTGGCCTCTGTGCGCCCCTGAATGAAGTGCCCTTCAGGCTGGAGCCCCAGCAGAGAGACCACGCCGGCAGGACTGATGGCTGGCACTTCCCCAGGTGGGAGGCAGGCAGGTGAGAGAAATGAATTCCTCCTTCTGTGCCCCTGGCCCTTCACCTGGGGCCACAACAGAGCAACACCAAAAAACAAGGTGGGAAAAGGGGCCCAGGCGGGGGCCACCTACTAGGGTGGATCATGGGTTGACCGGCGCTCTCAGGTGTGAGGGACGAGGTTAGATTAAAACGCAGTGGAAGAGCCAGGTGTGGCGGCTCATGCTTGTAAATCCAGTACTTGGGAGGCTGAGAGGGGAGGATCCGGATCAGGCCAGGTTTCAGCAATTTAGCGAGGCCCGCAGCAAATCAGTGAGACTCTACTTCAAAATAAATAAATAAATTAAGTAATTAATTAATTTTAAAAAATGAGCCGGGCATGGTGGAGCACGCTTGTAATCCCAGTATTTGGGAGGCTGAAACAGGAGGATCACAGGTTCATGGCCAGCCTCAGCTACTTAGTGAGGCCCTCCACAACTAGGTGGGACACACACACACACACACACACACACACACACACACACAAATAAATAAAAAGGGTTGAGTGTGTAGCTCAGAGCTAGAATGCCCTGGGTTCAATCCCCAGTACCCCACACCAAAAACGAACACACCCAAAGCACAGTGGTAAGAGCCCTTTCCCTGCACAGCTCTCCTTACTCGCCCGGATGGGCAGGAGAGCAGCTGCCTCACCCTGACGCTGGACGCGCAGCCGGGCCGTTCTTGCCCCTCGGAGGACCTCTCAGACTCCACTGTTGCACAGGACACGGTCCAAATTGGCGGCTTCTGGAGCCTCAGCTTCTCCATCTGTAAAGTGGGGACTCTGAAATCCAGTCAGCAGCCAGGACTCTGTCTGATTGACTCTCAGCCTCGTAACTTTTATTTCCACTGAGAAGTGGCATCCAGACAGCCAGACATGCTGTTCCAGCGAGTTGAGCCAGACCGTGGAGGTCAGGGGACACACCTCGCTGGCCCCTGGGCACATCCCTGCCCTCTTGACCCCTCCTGCCAACTCCTTCTGGACTCAGCCTCCTGCACACCAGCCTGGCCCACTGCCCAGAGGAGCAACATATGTCCACAAAGCCCGCCCGTCCCTGTGGGCACCACAGCCAGCGACGGCCACTCCCCAGATGCCAGACTACCCCCCATTGCCAAGCCAAGCTGCCCCGTGGCCAGCCACGCACGTGATGGCTACCACCGGGGGCCCACTTGAGGATCCATTGCAGGGGCCACACTTGGGTCTTCCCATGGTGCAATATGGCTGTCATTAATCAGCCTGGCACAGATAAAAGAAGGCATGGTATCATCACCACAAGTGCCCACCTGAACTCCTTCCTGAGCCCGACCTGAGCCCCACCACCTGAGCCTCATCTAAGCCCAATATGCACCCCACCTGAACCCCTATCACCTGAGCGCTGGGTACACTGCTCGCCCCTCCCCCACCCGCTGTACTGCTGGCCACTTCTCTGTGCCTCTCAGGCCTCCAGCTGGGTCCCTCTCCTTGGCCACCATAGCAACTGTGGGGGCAGACACCCAGACCTGGCCATGCACCCCATGGGGGCTGCCAACTCCTTGCCTTCTCTTGACCCTCAGGCTAGGATGTAGTTTCTAAGACCCTTGAAATTTGGGCTTCACATCTGGCCCTAACCAAGAGCACTGGTGGGGTACTAAGTGTGGAGACCAGGGCCTGCAGGACCAGTGGGAGGGCATGTGGGACTCATCCTGAGGCTGCTGGCAAGCAGCTGGGGGGACGGAGGACACTGCAGGGCAGCCTCTGAACCAGTGTGCTCTGTGTGGAGAGGCGGTTGCATGCCTGCCCCAGGCCTGAGGCTTAGCCTTGGAGCAGGCATGCAGGAAATCTGCGGAGAGGGCCTGGGGGAGCCTCTCCCCTCCCTGTCCTGTCGACGGCCCTCCCACCTGGAACAGAGCAGAAGCTGCGACACCATGGGCACACCATGGGCAAGGGGCAGGGGAGCACCCTCACAGTCCTGGGGTCCCTGCCTGTGGGGGGCACCTGAGCACCCACCGACCCAGATCACGGGGCGCAGGCTGGGCCCAGGGCCCTGGTGTGTGTCCCCTACGCATTGCAGCTGGCCGTGGAGGGTGGACAATAATTTCCCTCGCTGGGAGTCCCTGGGGCACGGGCAGCACCTTGGACAGCTCCCAGCCAGCCAAAGGCTTCCGGTCCTGGGACATCCTACTGGGGCCCCACTCTCCATCCCTGGAGGAGGACCGTGGCTGTCTCTGCCTCTGGGAGGAGCCAGGCTCAGCCAGTGTCTCCACCCTAGCTGCCCCATCTCAGCCCCTCACACTGGAGCCCCAGGGCCCCTCAAATGCCAACTGCAGGGCCAGCTGGCTCAGCCGGGCACCTCCTTCCGCCCTCCCCTCCCAGTCCTGCTGGAAGCAGGGTTCTAGGGAGGGCCCGTCCTCCAATCCAATTCTGTCGGGACTGTCTGCTTCAGAAGTGTGGTTTCAGCTGGGCGTGATGGCGTACACCTGTAGTCCCTGTACTTGGGAGGCTGAGACAGGAAGATCGCAGGTTTGAGGACAGCCTCAGCAAGTAGTGAGACTCTCGTCAATCTTGCGAGACCCTGTTTCCAAATAAGAAATAAAATTGGGCTGAGGTATAGTTCGAAGGTAGAATGCCTCTGGGTTCAATCCCCAGTACCACAAAGAAAAAAAAAAAGAATAAAATAGGGCTGGGGATGTAGCTTGGAATAGAATGCCCTGGGTTCAATCCCCAGTATCACATACACATGCTCATACACACACACACACACACACACACACACACACACACACAAGTGTGGTTTCCATTACAATGCCATTTTACAGAAATAAAAAGCTGCTCATTCTTCACCCTCCCTGGGTGCAGGTCCTCTCCATGTCCCTCCTAGGTCCTGCCCAAAGTACCCCATTTCTCAGATGAGGACACTGAGGCTTGGAGTCATTGCAAGGAGGGGACAGACACCTAGGCCTTTCTGATTCTAAGAAACCAAGACTGACTAGAGGTCAGCAGTAGGGGACACTCCCCCCCC
>PVLC010022508.1:0-26688 GCA_004027655.1 Graphiurus murinus
TTATATAAAATGGACTATAAGAATAATACAAGCTTCAGAATAATGTTTACTTGGGGGGAAGATGAGATGGTAGAAGGGATGCCTTCAATAAAATATATATCTTGGGGCCGGGCGTGGTGGCGCAGGCTTGTAATCCCAGCATTCAGGAGGCTGAGACCAGAGGATCCAAGTTCGTGGCCAGCCTCAGCTACCTAGTGAGGCACTCCGCAACTTAGTGAGACCCGGTTTCAAAATAAAGAATAAAAAATAGGACTGGGGATGTAGCTCGGAGGTAGAATGCCCCTGAGTTCAATCCCCAGTACCACAAAAATAAATAAATAAAATAAAATAAAATAAAATATATATCTTGCTTGTACTTTTAAAATCTAAAGAAAATGTAGCAAAGTGTTAAGATGTATGAACTCTGGTTCAGAGCAGTTCATAAGTATCTAATGTAATTTTATAATCTTTTAATAGGTTTGAAATATTTGGTAAACAAAATAGAGACAAAGAAGGAAACAGAGGAAGAGCGAGGCGAGGAGGGCTATGGTCTGAGACCTGCAGGCTAATTGAGACAGGCAGTGTGGTTTGGTAGAGCTGGGCTATGCGCTCAGGTACACATGTGAATTCTGCTTCCTTCAACTGCACAAGGTAATTCTTCTAGGACTCTCTTTCTACCCATCTGTAAAATCGATAGACTAAAATTTGATTGCAAGTGATCTGTGAAAAGCAAATGGAGGAAAACATGCCCAGTGCCCAGTACAATGCCCACCAAGTACTAAACAAATGTGTCTTGGGTAGTAAGTAAGGTTCTCCTCCTCTTCCTTTCACTTTCTGCAGTGGGAAACAATAGAGTCTATGCAGAAGGTATTCAACCTTAACCTAATGGATAGAATTGAATCCTTCCTTCTGATTCGGCTTCTTCTTCTTCTTCTTTTTTTTTTTTTTCATCTCAGCAAAAGTAATATTGAAAAGAGATGAAATGCATTTGGCATGAAGAAAGATGCAGACCATAGACAAAATTGTAGGGATTCAGTTCCCACTCAAGTATCCATTAGAAAGGTAGGTGAGGAAGTTCCCATGGCTCTGCATTGAAGTGCCAGTCACTGATTTAGGAGATTGTGGCATAGGGCCTTCACCCTTAGTTGTTAATGACCTTACTTAAAGTACTGAATGGAACAGGCAGTAGGGTCAATTGCAGACTCAATGACAAGAATTAAAGCACAAAGCTCCCTAATGAGATCTGCACTTATTCCTTGCGGTTCAAGGAACACTGTACTTAATAGTTTACAGCCTGCGGGGTCAATCCCTACACAGAGGCAGTGTTAACTTAGGCATTCCCTGGGCTGTATAAACAGCACTGCCTGTAGTAGGAAGCTTGACCCTCCTTTTATCATGCCAGGAAACTCTTGGAATGCAGCCAGGTCTGATATTTATGATTCCATAAGCATTTGGCTCTGAAAAGTCTCTAAAGCTGGAAAATGGCCACTGGTCAGTTTCTAATGCATGAAGGGTAGAAGAAAATGTGAACCCCTGAAGAGTGGGCAAAGGGGGAAAGCTCATGAGAATAACACACGACAAGCATGACATCTCCATGTAGAGGCAATGTGTATGCATGATTAATACACATACTTGAAAGTCTTTTATCTATCTACATGTATTTAACACAGAGACTAAAATGGTAAAAATAAATGCTCAAAAATTAAAAATTAAGAAAAGCGCTTACCTTTTCTCTGTATATAAAGGAAAAAAAGCTTGCATATGATATTCATTAAGATAGTGGAATAAAGTGATCTAAATTCATATAGGTTTAGTCCCAATATAAACTAAATTCCTTGAACCCTTTGGTCTCTCTCTCTCTCTCTCTCTCTCTCTCTCTCTCTCTCTCTTTCTCTTTCTCTTTCTCTCAATACTGAGGACTGAATCCAGAAGCATTCTACCTCTGAACTACACACCTCCAGCAATTTTTATTTTATTATTGTTATCTTTTTTAACATTGAAACAGGGTCTTGCTAAGTTGTTGATGGTCTCACTAAGTTGCTGAAGCTGGCCTCGAACTTTGGATTCTCCTATCTTAGCCTCCCACATACTGTGGTTATCTGGGGTTATAGGTGTGTGCCTCCATGCCTGGCTCTCTTTAAACCCTTTGGGCTGAAAGGACCCTGGAGATCTGCTTTAATCCATTTCTCTCTTCTCTACACTGAAAAGGGTATCAAAGTAGCCTAGCAATTGTTTTATTCTTTGTTTTCTCAAATGGAAATTATTTTATAAATACTTTGGACATATCTTCATGTCTAAAACACAATTCTCCATTTTGAAATCCATTATGACCCTTTATACGCATTTTTAAATTAAACAGAGAATCATATAGGATTTCGAATAACTGAATGAGAAGTGTTTGCGTACATTTTCTAAACATCCTGTCTCCAAGGTAACCTGTTTCTTCTTGACAGGCTACAGCTGGAGAGAAGTGAGAAGATGGAGGCAAGATGTAGTCACATCGAAGTATGAGGTGGCCACTGGCTGATAGATCGATTCCGACAAGAATAAAACAATTCATGGAAGTCAATGTCAGCGTTGAGCAGGTGCATCTCAGAATCCGCTTCATGCTAGAGATAAATGGCAGGCACCACATGGTTTCTCTCAGTAACACTAGTACCTGATAGTCAGATAAGAAACTATGTTTTTAACTGAATTTCATGGTCGAAAGTCACCCAGAAATCTTCAGCAAGTTAGCCTGGTCCACAAAATCCAGGCAGATGACAGAGATATCATAGACATCTTGCTAGAACTACCAGATATCGTGCTAGAAGTTTCTGATGCTATTCAAGGGTACAATAAAATATACTTTCCAGGAATATTTGAAAATATCCAACTTTCCTGCTCAGGGATGCTCTCCCCTGGGAAGTGGGCCAAACTTGAACAAGAGCTGACAAGGTAGAAACCAACCCAAAGCTGGCCCAGCCTTAAGCATTCTGCTCTTGGAGTAAATGAAAAGACAGTAGGCATGGACTTCTGACTGCCCAGGGTTCATGATAGACTAAGACCCAGTTCTCAGACCACTGGAGCCCAACAGTTAGTAAATTTACACATGATGGCTTTTTTTTGTTTCTATCTCCTTCCTACCAAACAGCTCAATCCTACCTTTACCACCTCCAACAACATAAAGATGCTGTGTTCCTAATCTGAGAGAGTCAGGCATCCTGGAGAAAACTGGACTGCAGGAACAGATACCTCAATGGTACCTGCTCATGTTCACTGAGATCACTGTATGCTGCGATACATGCTGACATTTTAGCTTCCCAACCCCAAAATGAAGGGCTGTTACTATTATTATTTCCATCTTAAGGTAAAGGAACTCGAGACATAGAGAATTAACTTATTCAAGTATATGCAGTGTGTAAGGGGCAAATCTGTGAATCCACCCTTGGTAATACCACCTTGAAGTTTGTGCTCATGATACCATGTCTTCCTGCCTAAAGTTAACAAGACTTTGTCAACTTGCTAGATGTGAAAACTTGGGCCAGAGTTTCTGAATCTCATCTTTCCATAAAACAAGATGATTATTTTTACTCTTTTTTTTTTTCAAAAATATTTCAAAGTCTAGAGATGCTAGGCTACTTAATGGGATACATAATTGAACAAAAGAAGGAGGGAGAGAGGTAGGAGGTTGTTTTTTTTTTAAAGTAAAGAAACCAAATAAAAATGTTCCAAGGTGTAGAAAAACACTATGAATAAAATATCTAGAAGGACAGTGGAAGCCAGTTGTGTACAGTAAGCTTCAATTTAGATAGAGTAATCAGCAAAGCCCTCTGATAAAGGTGACATTTGCCTTACTGAGACACAAAAAAATAAAAAAATAAGAATGCACATGAAGTCCATTACCAAGAGTGGGGACACCATGTACAAAGACCTAAAGAACTTGTGTCAGAGCAGAGTCTTCAGCAGGAATGTGCAGAGGCTGGAGGGCTTGGGTGCGGTTCTGGAGACTTTGGATACAAGTTTATTTTATTCTATCAATTAAAAAATACTTTCTAAGGGTTGGGGATATAGCTTTGTGGTAGAGCACTTGCCTAACGCGTGCAAGGACCTGGGTTCAACCTCCAGTACCACAAAAACAAAAACCAACAAAAAAATGAACAAAAACAAAAAACCTTTCTATTGCCTAAAGGTATAAATTTATTAATGCAAATGAAGAAAACCAGATTCCATTAAACAGTAATAGAAATCTCCATAGTAGAAACCTCCGAATGTAGATGTCAGTGACAGTGAATGGGAAAGGTACTTGTTCAGAGGGAGGTATTTGTGGAGTGAGTGTTTGTTTTGTTTCCTTCAAACTCTTTTTCTTTCATTACAAGAAATGCACAAACTGAGGTGGCTCGATGGTGAGAGGACTTATTATTCCAAGGAGGAGCCTTAAAGATGTGCTGGAACTCTGATACCAAGTCCAGAAAACATTAGTTCATTCACCTAACAGAGGAATTGTGCTAAATACCACAGTAATCCCTAACACCAGTTACCCTTTGTGTGTGTGTTTGTGTGTGTGTGTGTGTGTGTGTGTGTGTGTGTGTGACACTGCATGCTCAGCCCCAAACAGTGTGCTCAATTCCACAATATCCCAGTTTCTTTTCCATTTGAGAAGACTATATGACTCTGTTCTGGACAAGAAGACATAAACTGGAAGGTTTCATGGGCTTTCTCACAATAAAGTGGCGAGCAGACCTTTAACTGCAAGGGGTGCAACTGACTAAGGCCACACTGCTGTGCTTGAAAATTCATCTGGACATTTCCTATGAGTTTGCTTCTTTATGTTGCTCCTAGACAATAACAATGTCCATTCCTTGGAGAGGTGGAATTTCTCTGGCAGGGACTCTGAGATCTCCCTGACAGTCTTACCAAATGGACTGCAGTCTGAGATGCATCTACCATCTTCTAAGATGGACTGCAGTCTGAAATGCATCTACCATCTTCTTTCTCTTGTTTTCACTCGGAGTCAGATTTGCATCCTGGTCTGACAATGCAAGCCAGTCACCTCCCACTCTTTCTCAGGGGTATTTCATATTAATTACTGTCTTGGCATTTGCTTCTCAAAGAACCCAACCTAACACAAGAAATACTCGATCTCTATGATACATTAAGTGAAAAAAAAATCAAGATTCAAATAGCATGCAAAATGTGCAGCTAGCTGGGCATGGTGGTACACACCTGTAATCCCAGTACTTGGAAGACTGAGACAGGAGTATTGCAGGTTTGAGGTCAGCCTCAGCAACTGAGTGAGACCTTGTTTAAAAATAAAAAAAGCTGAGGATATAGTTCAGAGGCAGAATGCTTCCTGGTTCCATCCCCAGTACCAAAAAAAAAAAAAAAAAAAAAAAAAAAAAAAAAAGTGCTACTTATTGGGTTAATATGAGGACAACATAAAAATATAAATTTGTAATAAATTTGTATTTTTGTGTTTATAGGGGTGAGATATAGCTCAGTGGCAAAGTGCTTGCCTTGTAAGTATACCACGCTGGGTTTGATTCCTAGTCCAAAAAGACAAAAAAAAGGCCCCCAAAACATATTTGTGTTTATATGCATATACAGTGGAGTTTTTTTGTTTGTTTGTTTTTTTAAATGGGGGTGGATTAGAATAGAAACCAGAAAGCTGATGGAAGACAGGGAGGAGAAGGCAAAATGTTTTAACTTTGTATTTTTTAAATACTTTTGGTTGTCACCTAAGTGAGGATATAATATATACATTAAAAAAAAAATGAAGACCAGAAGAAAGGGATCAAGGGAGAGGGAGGGAAGAAAGGGAGGAAGGGAGAGGGAGGGAAGCTACTGGGGAATAAAATTATTCAAAGTATGTTATATGCATGTTCAAAAATGTCACAATGAAACCCACTATTCTGTACAATTGTTATACACCAATTAAAATAAAAGCTTTAATGTCTTAAGAAACAAACACAGATTCTGTAGGTTCTGGCTGCTCTGGAACTTGTGACACATATTCTCAGTAAGGCAATTTAAGAACTGGAAAAGCTTTTTTGTAAGTCATAAGAAGACATCAATTACTCAACTCAGTTGCATACTAGTGCCTCAAAGCAGCGACACTCCTTATGAAGCTGTGAAAACTATTTAACACCCTTCTAACAGGATTCTACCACCACTCAGGATACACACAGGCACATCCACAGAGCTTCCATTCAGAATCTGAAGCTAACATCTTCTGAATTGATTCTTGCCTAAGTTTAAATATCTGAGTATATAACCCCTTAATCTAATTCACAAATTCTGAAGATGGTAGGTTTGGAGAATCCCAGGCTGACCTGAATCAATCTCTGCTCGAAAAGGTGGTTGTTTAATGACATGCTGTTTCCTCTGCTGGGTTTATCATTTGGAGCTCTAAGATGGACTACTCATGTACCCCAAAACAATCAGCATGATTATGGTATTTGCAAAAATAGAAGCCAAGTTGTTGATGTTTTATTGATAGGCTTAATAACAAATGTATTAATGCTTGATAAATGAAATATATATCAGAGAAAGATGGTTTGGGGGAAAGATATGTTTATGATTTTTTTTGTGTGTGTGGTGGTTGTATTGGGAATTGAACCAAGGGGCATTCTACCTCTGAGTTACACCCTCAGTCCTTTCTTTAGCTTTTGTTTTGGAACAGGGTCTCACTAGGTTGCTATGGCTATCCTGGAACCTGTAATCCTTCTGTCTCAGCCTCCCAATTACTGGGATTATAGGCATGAGACACCATGACAGAAGATTGGTTAAAATGAAAAGTAAAAACAAAAAATAATTTTTTGTGAATCTTTCTACCTTGAAAATTATAATACATATAAGGATATATCATTTTTGCCTCAGATGAAAGCATACTATACTCATTATTCTGCATCTCACCTTTTCACCGAATGTATCTTTGAGATTTTTCAGAGTACCTAAAGATTTCATTGGTCAAGGTTGCCAGTTGTAAGTGACAGAAATCTGGGTGATTGAAGCAGAATGAGATTAGTGAGAAGTACACGGGGTCACTTTCTGAATGGGAAAGCCGAAGAACAGAGCCTGGAAACCTCCCAACAGGGATATACTCCAAAACCTCATTGCCAAGCTGCTTTGCTAAAGGTACCACATCTGAGCAGGGTACCTGTTCTTCCCTCAACTGACATGACAGTCACAGACCCCTGGATGATGCTGCAGAAATACTGCCTCTCCTGCCCCTATAAGAAAGTGGGCTGCTGCCTCTGTTACCACCCTCTTCAGAATGGCGTTTGTGCAGCCCCGACTTCTTCATACCACAAGCTTCCAATTTAAAGTCTGTGGTCAGAGAAAATAATCAACACAGTATAAAGTGTTAAGTGAAATGTTATGTGTCATGTTATGTGAAATAAGCCAGGTACAGAAAGACAAGTACTAAGTGATCTCAATCATATGGAATCTAAAAAAGTTTATGTCACAGAAGGTAAAGTATTGAGTGGTGGTTACCAGAGATGAGGGAGAGTGGGGGGTGGGGAAGAATGATTAGCCAGCACTGTTATAGCTGCACAAGAGAAAGGAGTTCTGGTGTTCTATTGCACAATAAGATGACTATAGATAGTGCTAATGCACTGTATTTTTTAAGAAACGTTTAGAAGAAAGAATTATGAATGCTTTCAACATAAAGAAATGATAATTGAGGAGATATGTTTATACTGATTTGAACAATATACAGTGTTCATATATATATGCATTATATCAAACATCACATGGTCCTCCATAAATATGCATCATTTGTTTGTATCAGTTGTAATTCTGCATATTTTACATGTATCAGTTAAAAACAATAAAATAAGCAAGCCAGGCACAGTGGCACACACCTGTAATCCCTTTACGTGGGAGGCTGAGACAGAAGGATCAAAGGTTTGAAACTAGCCTCAGCAACTTAGCAAGGCCCTCAGCAACTGAGTAAGACCCTGTTTCAAAATAAAAAATACAACAGGGCTGGGAGTGTACTCAGAGGTAAAATGCCCCTGAGTTCAATCCCTAGTGCCACAAAACAATAATAATGATAATAATAATAACCAATGACAATTTTAGAAATCATATCTGTGACAGTTCATTCTAAATTAAAAATCTAAGACATGTACCTACATCACAGAGAAGGGCAGTCTACAAAATGAGTGTCTAGTATTTTCTTTTCCTGCAGTAAATGTAGGCTTGGTTAATAAAGGTGCCAATCCCCAAATATAGTTGATAGGTCAGATGTTGGGCAGACAAAAATAAAGGAAAGAAAGAGAGAGAGGAGGGAGGAGGGAGGGAGAAAGAAAGGAGTAAAATATGTCATTTTTCTCTCTTTTACATTGGTGTATGCTACATAGCTCTGGCAATATAACATTAATCCCTAACTGTGTCTCTAATTAGTGCTTGAATAGACATCCTTTTTCATAATTGTACAAATATGTCTACAAGGTAAATTCATGGCAGAACACTTCATGGCAGGAAAAGACCACACTATCTCCAAGTTTGATCATTATTACCAGGATGGCTTCCAGAGTGTTGCTCAGCAGGGAAACAGGTACCTCCTTCAGTATGCCCTGGTCAACACTGGATCAAATGGATCCATTTTTACCCACCTGGCAGTTGAAAAGTGGTAACTTCTGACTCTAAGCTCAACTTCTTGAATGACAGAGTAAGGATAAACTTTTTTTCACATATTCACTTCTTTTCTGGTAACTACTTTGCTATATTTTAATATGAAACTACATTGTCTATTCCTGATGGAAACAGTTGGTTTATTAGACTTAATTTCCTCCCAGTAAACTCACTCTCTTATTGAAAAGTTGTTAAGCTGCTCCCTTGAAGTCCCACAAAAGGCTGCAGCCCCTTGCTGGGGAAGATCTTTATTATAAGCAATGTAATCAAGAATATGTTGACTTACAGAATCAGTCCCTGATTCTGTTATATGTTAGAGGCCAGGTTGTAGAGAATAGTTGGGGAGGAAGGAATATGGTTCTTCTTTGGCTGAGTCTAATATTTAGGCCCCACCATGAGAGTCGTGCTGCTCAAAAGGGCATTCTTTCTTCATAAAACCCTTCAATAATCATCACAATTTTATCTCCTTCCAACTTTCCCTGGAAGTCTGGAAATTTGAAAATCCTGTCCCCGCCAACAAGATCCATATCTTAGCAATTCTCATGTGCTTTGTCACAAACAAAACATGAAGTTAGGCAAACAGAAAGACAACCTGGCTGGTTTAGGGTGGGATTGTGTTTGCAACACACAGGAATCCATCTAGACTGGATGGGTGGTCATAGGTGAGTCTGGCCCCCGAGACCACAGAGGCGATTCTAGCCCTGGAATGAGACACTCAGAGGTGGAGCGAGGACTCCCAGCAATCTATTTTAAAGAGCCTTTCAGGTAACTATAATGCAGTCTATAAAGTTCAAAAAATGGCAAGTATAATCAAAAGCTGTGGCGGTTCATCTTCTATCCTTCATCTCACAGTCTCTGTCAACATTTCTTCTATCCAAAGAAGACATTAGAGAAGGATTCACTGCCCCCAAAAAGTAGTCACAGATAATCACAGTACACTTGGATAACCTTGTCCTACCCATGAGTCGAGGGAAATTGCTAAAGCAAATATCTGGAGCAAATTTTACTTCCAGTCATGCTCTTAAAAGTGTTTCTGTGACTTTAACTCTGACATACCATGTAAGAAAGGAGTGTTCAAGGCATGTGTATTTATACACACACACACACGCGTGCATACACACGTACACACACACACACACACACACACACACATACACGACTGTGTCCATCAGTAAACCCACCACCTGCAGAGTATAGCTGTCCAAGGGAAGTGAAAGATTTGCCTCCATTAGGTTTGCTCACTGTGTTGTAACTATATTTTTGGACTTCCCCTTATCACAGTGTGACGTCCATTTGCACACCACGTTTTTCCAGTGACTGAAAAGTGATCGCTGTGGCTTGGCAGCCGGCACTGCAGCACAATCATTTATTCCTCGCAGCACTCCATCCTGGACGTTCCCATTGAGCACGAAGCCTTTGAAGTCCATGGCGCATATAATTCGACTGACAGTGGATTGGACCGGAGTCCATCTAAATAAAGCCCAAGCCTGAACAGGCATCAGAATATCTCTCCCATAATTGGCAAGCACTATTATTCTCCTGAGCTATTTTTTTTTTAAAGGACATTTTCTTGGCTTCATATTTTATCGACTTTTGCTGTAATGAATTTTTCTTTACTGTTGAAGGTGCTTTGTTTTTATGTCTCAGAATCTTTAACCCCTCCTGTAAGCCCTCAATCTTTGCTTCTCTTTAGATTTACCAATATGCCCACTAGGAAAACAAGAAAATATTTTTAAGTATCTCTCAGGCTTTTTTGACCTATGAGGATTGCTTGGGTTTCCCCCAGAGCTTTTCTATCTAATTTGAGTAAATCCTTTTTAAATTGGGGTTCATTTACTTAATGGTCGATGTCTGCAATGACTTGGTACAGCTAATTTCAGAAGACAGGGGAGGTTCCAGGAGAGAGTTTCTTCTCTGAATGGACCTATATGAAGAAGGGTGGGATGAGAATTTGGAAACAGAGACCAAGGAGGTTAATTTATTGTGGTTCTAATGTAGCAACCACTGACATAGCTATAATAATAGCCCTTAGCTTTCAACTTCTTTTTCTTTGGACCCTAAGTTAGGATTTGAAACATTCTGCATATGTTACTATTTTTAACTCCTGGTTCTAATATAAGTAAACCTAGCCTAAGAAACACCTGGGGTAATTTAATAATAAAGCAGGACACAAAAGATGCTAACAGTTGGCACCAAGGCATAAAAACACAGAGAATATAAAATGTAATAGCAATTGCAAAATGTAATACAATTGCATGGAAATGCAATTAAATCAGGTTGGATAAATAGCTTCCAGGATATAATAGCAAGAAGAGAGAGTTCATTTCAATGAAGTGAAAATGGCAAAAAACTGAATAAATAATTTAAAGCTGGAAATGAAAAAGTTCCGTGTGGAGTTTAGAAGACAATTGAGCTCATCTGACCTTGTGCAAGTCGGTTAACCTCCTGGGGCCTCGCATTCCTTATTAGGAGAAAGTGAGGACAGGAGGGAGGGTGAGACTACTGATCTCGAAGGTCTATTCAAGTTCTGAATTTCCCTCCAGGGCCTGGGAGGGAATGGAAATGTAGGGCATTGACACAACAACATTAGTGGTTCCGGAAAAGAAACACACATATACAAACTGTGAATTTGGGTTTTATATGAAGTATTGATTTTTATCTGCTGATATCCTTCACTATTCTTTACAAAAATAAGAGATAAAAATAAGTGCCTCAGTGGTTACATTTCTATGTTTCCCTCTTTTCCCAGCTACAGATCTCCCTTATCTGGGGTTATGAAAAAAGGCAGCCTGCATACAGATGAGACGGCCAATGTGGATAACTCCACTCTGCAGTCCCAGGTTCAGTCATGCTCTTCACTTTTCTGCCCATCTGCTGCTTTTCATTCACCTGATCCTCCAGGGTAGACAAGCTAGCTGGGTGCTAATCAGTGGCTAGGGAAAGGGGAAGCATGTGTTATTACAACCTGGACAGATCATACATCATGGGTCAATCAAGCAAGGATCCTAGTGAGGGCCTGTAGGGATTTAACTCATTAAGCCATGAAGATATGCTGAAGGAAGGCAATGCCTTCATGTGACACATAGACACAGGTCAGCCACGGGGACTAAAGGAGAATAAATATTGTGTTTATCATGCTTATTCATAAGTCCATGGAATCTTGAGAAAAACAAAGAGTTGTTTCTAATCTCCATGTCTTTTTTTCCCTGCAATAAAATATGAAAAAAAAAAGGTAATCGATTCTGTTCTCCCCTCCCCCACCTCCCGGGATTGAACCCAGGGGCATTTTACCTCTAAGTGATACCGCTACCCCTTTTTATTGATTCTATTTTGAAGCAAAGTTTCACTAAGTTGCTGAGACTGGCCTGGAACCTATGATCCTCCTGTCTCTGCCTCCTAAGTATTGGGATTGTAGGTATGTCCCTACACCACAACCTGACCTTTATTGTCAGTTAAGGATATATTTCCTACCCTTCTCTATTCCAATGTAGCTTATTAGAAAACATGAAAGCTAAACAAAAGAAAAGATTATTGACTATGCCCAATATTTATTGGTCAAATCCTGATTGAAAATTTATTTACCAGTTATAGTGTAATTATAACTGTTGACTATTTAATAATACTAATAATTCCTCCTTAGTAGCAGTAACACAGGGAGTATAAGTCACTACAGTACTATAGCAATAAGATTAGAAGGTTTACTCTGTAATCAAACAACCTTAGGCCACCATTTTCTTGCTATGTGACCTTAGGCAAGGTCCTTCTCTGAGTATTAGTATTATGAAGTGTAAAGATGGTAATGTTAATAATAACACCTGTCTCATAGGTATACTTTGATTAATAAATGAGCTACTATAGGTTGAACATTTAGTACAGTGCCTTAGACATGCATTAAGTACTGTGTGTGAGAAAATAATACAAGGAAGAGGCTTTAGGAGTAGTCAATAATAGCAAAAAGAGTAATCCCTAATGAATTTCAAAGCTTGAGTAGCCTTGAATTGTGTGCAGAAGTCACAATTATAAAATATCTGTGCCTACTATTCTTTTCTCCTAGACAAATATTTCCTACCTCCAGTTATAGATTATTTTTTAAAAAGGGTCCCTGTGAGCAAATACTATAGGCTATAGTTGGTGTTTTGTTTATTGGAGCAAGAAAGGGAAGTTGCTGGATATCCATTCCCAACAGAGGAAACTTGAGCTTACCTAGTACTTTCAGGGTAAAATAAAAACTCAAGACTAATAAAGACAATAGGAGTTTATCTTTCAGAAGTACAAGGAAGAAATGTAGTTCAGGAAGCTGTCTAGCTTTAGAAAACCAGAATTTATGAAGAACTGAATCATTTTTCAGAGTGCAAAGTCAGTCTAGAAACATTTTTCTCTTAGCTCAGCTCCTCTAATTTCAAGTTCTCTTTCTGCTTTTTTCCACCACCATTTGATAAACCTCAGTACCATTTGTATTCAACCCCCCCCAAAAAAAAATTTAATTGATACAGTTAGGTTTTGTTCTTATTTGTCTGCTTGGTTCTTTTAGGAAGTAATGGATTTTTTGGACAGAGTTTCCAAGCCAAAGCCTTCCTAAGACCCCACATAGACTTCCTTAAATTTTTTCACACTGGAGATTGAACCCAGGGACAATCTCTCTCTGAGCTACACCCACAGCTCTTTTTACTTTTTTTTTTTTTTTTTTTTTTTTAATTTGGAAGCAGGGCCATGCTAAGTTGTTGAGGGTTTTGCTAAATTGCTGTGGCCAGCCTCAAATCTGTGATTCTTCTCTCTAAGCCTCCAAAGTACTGGTAGTTACCAGCATGCACCACCATGCCTGGCTCCATGCATCCTATTCATAGTCTTAAACTTAGTTACCAACGCTGGCAAATAAGTTATGGCCAGTGTTTAAGTGGCTTGCAGTAGAAAGCATGACAAGTCATATGTTGTCATTTAGATCTGCATGTCTCCCAAAGGTTCTTGAGTAGAATGCTTGGTCCCCAGTGCAGAAATATTCAGAGGTGGGGCTTCGGGGAAGTTACTTGATCAGGAAGGCTCTGACTTTGTAATCGATTAATCTAGTGAAGGCTGAATGCACAACTGAGAAGTTGGAGAAACTATAGGTAGGGAGAGCATGATTAAAAGAAATAGGTCACCAGGGGAAGCTGTACTATGGGAATTAAATCTTGACCTGGGCCCCTTTCTTTTGCTGCTTCCTGAATCCTATGAGCTAAGCATCTTTCCTCTACCAGGCCCTTCCACCATGATGTTCTACTTCACTTCCAACTCAAAGCAATGGAGCCGTTGCACCACGGACTAGAACTTCTGAAACTGTGAGCCCAAATAAATCAGGAATTTTGGTTACAGCAACACAAAACTAACTAACACCTCATACCCAGGAAGAGGCTTCTTGGTTGCATCATTCAGAGACCAGAGGTTGTGTTATAAATCTTTTCCTAGTGAGGGACACATGAGGTCTTAGAGACGTTGGACTCAGATTATGTACTACACCATGCCTTCCTGATCATGTTAAGGTAAAAGGTAAATATAACTGGCTTACATGTTTTTTAGCTTTGCATTATTTTGTTGATTTCTGGAAGGCCACAACTAGCTGAAGAAAATGTCTTAGCACTAAAACTATTAGTGAAAATTTCTTAATAGCAGCAGTAGCAGCAGCAGCAGCAGCAGCAGGAATTCTTTGACACAGATGAGTTACAAAGGGTTTTACAAAATGTGTAAACCAAAATTAGCTAGAAAAAAAAAAAAGAAACAGTTACTCATGAGTTCAAATAAACACGTATGAGAGAGATTCATTCCTCAAGAAAGAAATCTACCTCTTAAGCAAGTGGAAACTTGTTTAAAGCCAGGGAAGGATACAGGCTGTGATCAGCTCCATATTTCTCCAAGCACTCTATCTTTCAGGGGTCTGAACTATGCTTATCTAAAGACCAAGTTTCATAGGGATGAGCTGGGTGTGGTGCTCCACACCTGTAATCTCAGTACAGGGGAGCCTAAGATAGGAAGATTCCAGGTTCAAGTCCAGCTTCAACTACTTAGCAAGACCTTGTTTCAAAATAGAAAAGTGGTGGTGGAGGGTATAGCTCCAGTGTAGAATGCCCCTGGTTTCAATCCCCAGTACAAAAAATAAAATAAAAAATAGGACAAAATATGAGCAACACAGAATATTTGTCTTATTAGAAAACCAGAAACATACATATGAAAATATTATAACACATATGCTAAAGAAGTATCTACATGATGATAGGGTTGGTGCATTCTCAAGGATAATGCCCTCAGTCTTGACTCCATATTACCTGAAGAGCTTTTAAAACATAATTATGGCAGGGATACCTAATTTAATTGTGAGTTAGCTCCAGGCCTTGTTATTCTTATTAAATGGGAACTCTTATTAAAAGGGAGAGAAAAAAGATGGATTCGTGTGTAAGAAGAGTGTGAGGATATGTTCGGAAAAGCAGACTTTAGAAAAGACTTGTAAAGAAATATTGACATAAAAGAGCACAGAGATTTTTCTAAGAAAAGGAAAATTTGAACAAAATTGAGAATCGTGTAATGATATGTAATTCATTTTGTGAATATGTAAGATGAACAAGGATTTGGAGAAGTATGAATGCTAAGCTGAGGATTTGGATTTTAACAAACTATCGGGGGGAAAACGTAGAGCTTTCAGAGGCCTTTGAAGGAAAAAAAAAAACATCAGGACTTTGGAGCAAATTATATATAGTGGCTGGAAGAATAGAAAATCATTAACTTTCTTTTGCTTTGAATATTTTAATGTTGAGGAAATCCTTAATTTCACTCAAAGCTCAAATACACACATACATACATATATGGTAATCTAATGTTCATGTGTATATCTATAGTGTCTAGTTAATGCTTGATTGCAGCATCACCATTGGCCAGAAGACAGAGCATTCTATACTCCTCTGAATCAGGCTATATCCAGTCTATAAAGTCTTTAATATTGAGGATTCAGGAAATGAAAAATAAATTATAGTTGGTTCCTATCTTTCAAGTTCATCTTAAATGAGTAATATCTGCACTTTATATCATGTACGAGGACATATGCTTTCTTGAAACTTTCTGTGTCATATATAATTGAACTTCTGTTTGGGTGGCTTTTGGTCTAGATGCAATATCAGAAGACAGCAATCTTATCTTTATGAAAACCTTGAAATTGTACAATAGAGGGGAAATAGCAATGGATTTAAATCAAGTTGTCCCATCAAATAACTGTCTAGACTCAGAGCAAGTAGTTAACCTTTGGGGCTTCAATTTCCTCATCTGTGAAATCAGGAAAGTGACCTGGATGATGTCTTACATCCTTTCTAACTCAAATTCTATGATCCATTTGCTCCCCTCAATTCTTCTCCACTGAATGGTTAATGGTTTTGAAAATAAAACATTTTTTGGCCTATCTACTTCTCTTAACATTTTTTTTGTATCTGCAAAGGTTTCTATTTCCTTTATGTATAACATAGGTTAAAGCAAATATTATATGAGTTTGTTCAATATACTACAAATCAGGGTCTATCTCTAATCTTACTATATAAATACCCCAATGGGTTGCCAATGCCATTGTCCCAATCTCATCAATATCTTATTTTCTGGTAGTGTCAGGAGATAAGAGCAGATATCCCAGAAATTACATCCTTTCTAATTTTCCATTAAAGATTTCTCTATGCATCCTTTCCCTACCAAGCATTTTCAAAGTTCCCTGAAAGTATAAATATTACTTACATTCAAATAGAAGGATCTCTCAATAGTGGTGCATAGATTGTTATAATAAAAAGAATAAAAGGTAGGAACTGGAGTTGACAGGGAAAAGTGCAAGCATCAGCCAGTAATCTTTGCCATAATTACACTATAGAGGATTTATGGCATTCCAACTCTATAACTGCCCATGTGACTTTGGGCTATTGAAATTACTGGGTTAACAAGCAATCCTATAACCAACTACATATGTACCTAAGATATGATATTTTAGGTCAAAAGGGAAGTTTTATATATCATTATTATCCTATAGACAGCCAAGCTAAAAAAGTAACTCCCATCAAAAACATTACTGGGTACTTTGCCAAGGAGCAGAACAATACTTAGAAGTCTTGTACTATCAATTAAATGCTTAGCCTGAAACTGATATGCATCATTTCCTTTTAAATGCATTGTCCAGAACTAGTTCCATGACCCCTGAATTCACAGGGGAGGCAGGAAGTGAAAATTATTATATTTAGGAGGCAAAGAACTAGAAATAATGAGAATAACACTAATGAGTATCCTAAAAAATTACCTTGAAGATAACATTGAGATACTACTCTTCTAAAATTTCTAGTCACTAGAAGTCCTATCCTTGTGCTTAAGAAAGTTCCTAAGTATTAACTACACAAATGCTAAAAGGACAAAGCTCTTAGGCTCTATCTCTTTAATAATAATTGTGTTTATCATTATATCATATTATCATGGCGATAGATAGAAGCTCTCATCAATTCCAACAATCCAGATAACCTGAATAAAGCAAAGCAAGGGTGGTAGATTAGCTTCAAGTAGCATTAGAAATTGTTTAAAAAGCCTTACTTATTGGTGAATAACTACAAAGCATTATCCAGTTTGCATTTCTGTATATGATGAATAGCATATTTGAATTATCTCACTTATAGAATAAACCTACACAAAAATGCATTAAGAATAAGATGTACTAGTAGTAGGCATCTTTACTATTCAATGTATACTATAAGTCAGAGTTTATATTTTGAAAAATGGAGAAATAAAATATGAAAGTACACATTCTAAGCTAGTATTAAATATGATAGAAGGTGATTAATAAATGTGAAATATTGTTCAGCTTCTACACAACTCACAAGCATGCAAATATTTGGTGTCCTATTTAGGGTTGAGAGAGTAAAAATTGAAAGGAGCACGTGAAGGAGATTAAACCAGTAAGAACAATATGGATATTAATACAGATGTTTCAAGAAGTTTAAATCCACATTGCTACCTCAGTTTATCTAGACTAAATTTTTCATTGATTAGAACTGTAGATTAATTGACACTCCCCCCATTTTTCATTTTGTATGGTCATAATGAGGTTAAAATGCAAGCTTTTTTTTTTTTTTTTTTTTTTCCTATCAAGTCATGGCCTACGCTAGCAAGGAAGCACAGCTATTGTGGGCTCTGGTGCTCTCTCTTTACAGTTCTTTATACTTTATCTAGTCTATTCATCTATTCTCTTCATACACAGCAATTGGAAAATGCCCCTTTGTTTGATTTCTGGTGGACTCTTGGGATTTCAACTGCCTGCAGAGAGAAGTGGTTTTGCTAAGGAGCGCTGAGGACTAGACATTCTCTAGTCATCTTCCATCCAACATAAAGTCAGGGACAGAAACCCAGTTTCCAACATTTAATTTATTCACACGTCTATGTCAGCTTTGGGATTTAGACAATATTGAGTCATCATGACACCCAAAGATTAAGGACCTTTGGTTTCTTTTTCTTTGCAAAAATACTTTGTTATATTTGACATCTGGGCATTATATTTGTAATGTAAATATGAAATAAAGTATAATAGTGAAACAAATGTTGGTAAGCCCAACATTCAAATAGAACATTATTAATCTCATCTTTACTTCTGTGGACTCCTCCTCCATAGTCCTATTTTCTAACATTCTCCACCATCATGTATTCTGCACTTATGTCCCATTGCTTTTATTTACAAGTTCCATATATGTAAGTATATCTAAATCAGTGATTTTCAAACTATAAGTTATTGCTCTGAAATCAAATTAATGGGTCACTACCAGAAATTGGTTTTAATATAGAATAAAATGGCATGGAAAACACCAGAGCACACTACACTAGACATAGGTAAATAATGTTGCAAGAAAAATAGCCGGGCATGGTGGCACATGCCTGTAAACCCAGTTCTTGGGAGACTGAGACAGGAGGATCTCAGGTTCAAAACCAGCCTCAGCAACTTAGTAAGACTCTCAGAAACTTAGTGATACCCTGTTTCAAACACAGCTAAAAAAGGCTAGGAGTATAGCTCAGAAGTATGATGCACCTGGGTTCAATCAGTAGTATCAAAAAGAAAAAGAGAAAAGGAATATTTGTTTTAGTCTGTATGTCTGTTTAAAATCATTTCTTACTGTAGTCTGTGTAAACCATATTCCAGTTGTCAAATGGTTCGAAACACTGCCCTAAACAATATATTAACACTTTTGCTTTGAGGTGTATAAAAATTATATAATGTTACATATATTTTTGGTTACTTGTTCTTTATATTCTTAGATCCATCTATGCTGATTTATTTTCATAGCTGAATACTATTTTATCGCAGGATAATATAACTTATTTATATTCTCCTGTCAATTGGCATTTAGATTGTTTCCAATATTTTATTTTGACAAAATGTGCTACTGTGAATAGTCTTGTGGTCTACTGATAATCTTGTGTGGAATTTTCTGTAGAAAACATACCTAGATGTAGAGTTGCTAGATCTTAATGATATGTGCATGTTATGTTTGATAAGGCCAAAGTATGTTCTAAGGTTATCATGCTTTCGTTTGTATGCTCTCTTCTCCCCTACTCACTTCTATAGGCACATACTCAGAAAATAGCATCATGTTATGGAATTTAGAGCAGTCTACTCACACTCTGAAGCTACACTGACCCTCAGAGTTCTTTCCTAATGCTATATTGGCCTGCATATGAAAGGTATTTTAATACCTGGTCTGTGAAACATTGTCTTTAAGATCAATTCTTTTGCATTCTAAAGGAAATCTCAGCAGCTCTGAGCCTTGAGAAGCCTTTTCTTTATCATGGTCTGTTTGATTCTCAGGAAAAGTGTTATATATAACTAGCTGTGGTTAAGTCAAGCCCTGTTCTTAAATTCAACTAAATTTCCCTTCTGTTTGTTAAAAACTGTGAAGGGTCTCTGATTTTAGCTGACTTTCAAGTTAACAAGAAACTCCACTATAGTTTCATAGAAGCTGAAGAAGACATGAGAACCCTGGGTCAGTGACAAGGTCTTCATTATTCGTTGTAGAGCAGTAGCTAGAGTTTCAGCATTTTCTAGTGCAGCTTCTAAGCTCAAATTCTCAACAAGGCAACATGGAGAGACTTGGATATCTCCTGCACATGCAGTGGGTTGCAGACAAGAGAGGAATTCTGAGCTTAGGAAAGTCATGCCTCTTTTCTTGGAGATAAAATAATCATGGCTGTCCATTATCCTAAAGGGATAAACTATCTCTATCTTCCAAAGCTGAGAGCAATCCTGTTCTTTGCTCTAAAAAGGGCACTATTTCTACTTTTCAGTGATGTTCACTATATAAATATTCATTCTTTTTTTTTTTTTTGCGGTACTAGGGATTGAACTCAGGGGCATTCTACCTCCGAGCTATACCTCCAGCCCTATTTTTTATTCTTTATTTTGAAACAGGGTCTCACTAAGTTGCAGAGTGCCTCACTAGGTAGCTGAGGCTGGCTGCGAACCCAATTCTCCAGTCTCAGTCTCCCAAATGCTGGGATTACAAGCGTGCCACCACGCCTGGCTTAAATATTCATTCTTAAAAGAATATCTGAAAACGGAAGTAAGTACTTCTGTTCACAAGACATGCAGGTAAGTGGGAAACCTGTAGAGAATCATATTTCAGTACTTTTCTATAGAAGGAATTCAGGTCTAAATATACTTGGAAAAGTACAACATCACCTGCATCAAATTACTGTTACCCAATTTTACAATGGACATTTATATTTTACTGTTTTTAAATCTTCCCCATAGTAGGGTAATCTAGATTATGCTGCAATAATAAACAGTTTTTAAAATCCCAGAGATTTAATACAAAACATTTTATTTTTATTTGCTTTAGTCTATGCAAAGCTCTCTTCCATACTGCTATCAGACTGATAGAACTCTACCTTTCTATACATATGATGTACAGCATAATCTCCTTAAGTGCTTTGGCATTAAAGGGGAGACAGACTCATAAATAGGCTGTCACATTTTACTAGCCAGTACTAGTCCATGGTCTCATCTAATGGTGAGGGTACTGGGAAATGTAGGAAGACTAATGGAATGATATGTGAGAATTTCTTTCTCAGCCACTTTTTCCTCCCTCCATCTCCTACCATTTTCCTTTTTTTTTTTTTTTTTTTTCATTTTAGGGGCAATTCTAATATACAGCTTAGATGACAAGATCTGCTTTGTCAAGGTTCCACAAGAATCTTTTAGATGATTTACCCACTCGATCCTCTAGAACCTAAATTCAGAGTCCTATAATTATATCTTCATATCATTAAATAAGATTTATGATTGTTATTCGTGTGTGTGTGTGTGTGTGTGTGTGTGTGTGTGTTACCTGGGTTTGAATTCAGGGGCATTTTTCCTATAGCTATATCCAAGACCTTTTTTATTTTTGGCTTTGAAACAGGGTCTTGCTAAATTGCTGAGGCTGGCCTTGAATTTGCAATCCTCCTGTCTCAGCCTCCCAAATACTGGGATTGCAGGTGTGTACCATCATGCCCAGATGATTGTTATTCTTTATAATGTGGAAAATATACTTTCTATCAAAGAGAAAGGAAAGTTACCCTTTCAAAGTCTAAGTTTCTTCTTAACTAGTTATTGATGTTAGGCTAGGCTTCAAGTATGAAGAGATTAAAAACCAAAAAATGGAAACCAGGACTGTGGGAGTTCTTATTGAAATGGAGAGGAACACACTGGTAAACCATTACTGTAAAACACAGTGTATAGTAGTTACTTTGATTTGCATGTGCACAGGGTACTTCAAAAGCTCAGAATATGAGTCATCTAGTCCAAACAAAGGGATTGTGAGTAGACCTTCTGATTTGCCAGTATCTGAACCAGATCTTGAAAAACAAGAAATAGTTAAGCTTTTTAAAAAAGGGACAGTGACTGGAAAGTCATTTTAGTAACAGGGAACAACAGGACCAGGGACAGAGGCATAAAAGAACATGGTTCTGCTTTTAAGTTGCTAAGGCTCGCTTCCAGCCTGCAATCCTTCTATCTCAGCCTCCCAAGTATTGGAATTACAGGCAAACACCACCATGCCCAGTTGTGGCTCTGCTTTTAAAATATTGGTGCTTTGTTATGACTAGAAAATAAGGTGCGTATTAGGAGATTGCAAGAGATGAAAATGTACAGAGTCAGATCATGAAAGAATACATTCTTCATTAAAGCAGTGTGGAACTATGGAAGGATTTTAAGCATGATGAGATTTTAGTATTATGAAGATCTTTCTGACAGCCATCTGAGAGAGTGGAAGTAAGTACTACTAAGTCAGAGTGGTAAGAGTCTTTTACAATATCTCAGATGATTCTGGAAGTGTGGGTGGAAAGGAGAAAATTAGCACACAAATGGTAAGAAGTTAGACTATCAGAACAATGTGATAGCTCAATGGATGATGGGATAAGAAAGAAAGCTCAATTGTGACTCCCAGATTCTAGAGCTAAGATGAAGAAATACAAATTTTAGTTTGAAAATAGTATTTGATTTCTGATTGATGGCTATGAAACATCATGGTATATATTCTGATCAGGAGCTCAGCTGAAGCCAGGGATCTAAAGGAGATCACCCTGGGAGAGAAAGATGAAAAGAAGAGAGATGTCAGGGACATGAAATCCCAACTGAGAAGAAACACAATGAAGGTGTGCCTCTACTAGAAGAATGTTTAAGCTTTTTGTCTACCTATAAGCTGAATGATGTGAGCTTAAAAAATAATCACCAAATAATTTAGAAATGCTTTGCCTCACCAACTTTCACCTCCTCTACACATTCCACATAAATTCAGCGATGAAGAAAATCACAAACTTAAAGTCAACAGCAAATTGAAAGTACTTGCTAGTCACCAGCAAACATTAAATATATTTTATACTTCCAAAGCTCTTGACTTTCCTGGTGTACTGCTGGAATAATCACGATAAACCTCACAAAACTCCCAAGAGGTAGGAAATGAGTGTGGCAGCACTCTGTGGCATCCTTATAAATAAGAACAGATGCTCATCCATCCACAAAATCATTCTGTACCAGACTGCTTTAGGTCATGGGGTGGTTTAACAAAGGAAATCCCAGTTTGCTACCTGTCCCAACTCAAAAAGATTGGCATTAGATGTAACTGCTGATGAACCAATGAGAGTTAGGAAATCCTTCCCATAGAACAACAAATATATTGGGCTAGGAGAACCTTGCCAAAGAGCTCAAAGCCACCTGAGTCACTGATTCACTAGCCCCTAGGCAGTCCTTGTGGGATAGAAAATGGCTTTTCATACCATTTTTTAAAGAATCTGAAGCTTTAAAGTCAGCAAATTAGTGGCCAAGTCTAAATCCTCATAAAGTACTCTTTTTACTAAACCCAGATACTTGGCAATATCACCTAGGTACCCAGAGGGATCTTGGAGGATGCATGTCCTAGAAATTCCCTCAGTGGGCTCAGCTGCATGCTCCATTTACTTGGTTCTGAGCCATTTTCACCTAAATGCTCTCAGGCAGGAAGGTGCTCCTGTCTGCATTCTAGTTCCCTTGTCATCCTATTCTAAACCACTGCTGCTCCTTTTAGCCTGGTTCCAAGCCAAAGACCTTGCTGTCTCACTGAAAGCAGAAAATGAGTAAGGAAGAGTGACAATTCCCATCAACAAGTACCCTTGGACATTCACTTGTTGCTCTGGCATGATACCTCATGACATGTTTCTTTGAAACAAGGATAATGATCATACCACTATACTACCTCCTAGGCATATTATGTGATTCTTTAAAAACTAACCTAAACAACATTTAAGTTCGATGTCTTTGAGTAATTTGCAATTTTGTTAGAACAGAGCACCCTCAAAAATGCATCTTTCAGAAAAAAGGATTCACCACTTCTTTAAAAACAGGAGGGTGAAGATTATGGAAGTTATTATTCGTTTCTTCACAGGGCTGAATTGTTCTTCTGAGAATCTCTTCTATTGTGCTTTTAAATATTGTATTATGCGACATCGAATCCTGTTTTAATGCAACATATTGATTCTCTTATAGACTAGGGTATTATCGTCTTAAAGAGATTCAAAGTAAATGATTAAACATAGCTTATGCCATTGCAGTCACCAGCAATTTAGCATTCTCCTCTGATGGGTGTGTTTAATGGCTGGCTGCTCAAGTGAGGAAGGATAGAATTTCTTACACTGGTGGCTATGAAATGAAAGCAAAAGACAACCCAAAGCCTCTGGCTGCCTCTTTTCCATTAAAATTACTAACATATTAATTTTAAAAATACAGTAGGTTTAGTTCCTTTAGAATAGAAGGTTTAATTCCCTGCTATTTGTATAGCTGGAAAAGCAAAGAGAAGAAAGTGAAAACAACTTTTACTTTGTTCTGCTAATTGTTGGGGTAATAGCTAGGGCTTTGCTCATATTCAGCAACTTCCAACATGCTGTCTCTCCACACCTTCTCTGTTGTTTTAGGAAGCACAGCTCTGTAGGAAAACATTGTGGTATGAATAGAAAGTGCTTATGATAATCAATATGTGAGGTAGAGGCAGTGTTAGAAAAATGAGAGACTTGGTAGGAAAGAAAAGATTGGAAGTGCTGTAAACTTACTTTGTAGGAAAGAATGACCTAAACCAGTCCTTATGTAAATGGCACTGTCACCTGTCCTGTGAAGGATATGAAACCCAGAATGAGATCCCATGGTATTCAGATGATTAGACACTGCTTAACAGAGACAATTCCTTGGGAGCTGGCTGTGCGATTTAGTTGGTTTTGCGCTTCCTTGGCTCTGGTCATTCCTGGGATATGAGTGTCTTTCAGATGTCCAAGGAGGTGCAGTAGTGAAGAAAGATGTAGAGTCGATGACCTATGAGCTATAAAGGTTGATAAGTCAGAAGACATCACTACTGGAAGGCAGACTGTGTTGGAGAGACTCATGGCATAAAGAGGTACCTTTACAGTCCTTTTGAAATTATCCCAGAGTAGGTGCTGCAGTAAGGCCCGCTTCCTGAGGGTGCGCTATATTCCCTTGGAGGATGATTTCTGAGATATCAAGTTTCAGTTAGTTCTGACTTAGCCTAAGTCACTCAGCTGTGGCCAGGCTCCACACTGGCTTTCCATTTCATCCTGACATTTCCATCCCAGCCCTTAACTGTTTGGCTGAAGGCCAATCTCTATTTTTCAAGATAGGTAATTCGTGTTACATATTTCCAAACACATATAGTCACAAAGGCATCCCAGATCGTGAAATGGAAGAGATGAAGAATCGTTCCAAATGAGTCCTTTCTGAATTATCAGGGGGATTAAGAATGAGAGTCCGAGGCTGGGTAACCATTTCTCAAAAAATGGGCAGGGTGGGGAAAATGGGGCAGTTGTCCGTCCTTAGGAGTGAAATGTGCCCCTTGTTGGGCAGAGGTGGGGTCCATGGCAGAGTGAGCAGAGTAAGAAGCTGACATTTGGCTTTTCCAATGACATTGTTATCGGATAATGATCTATGCCAAGAAATAAATAGTATAGCCTACTAATCTCTCTTCCTTGGTTCTTGCTTCCTGAGAGAATGATTTCAAACAGAAAACACAAATAGGGAATATGAAAAGTTTATTTAGGGAGTGAGGAACACAGTAATAAAAGAAGGCCGTGACAATGGGAGTTACACTCCAGAAAGAGTCAGTTATATGTATGTGTATGTGTGTGTGTGTGTGTGTGTGTGTGTGTGTGTGTGTGTGTGTGTGAGAGAGAGAGAGAGAGAGAGAGAGAGAGAGAGAGAGAGAGAGAGGAGAGAGAGAGAGAGAAGAGAGCCCTTTCCCCAGGGTAACAAATGGCATGGGATAAAAAAAGAAATTAAACTCCATGGAAGGGTTTGAAGCAGTCATTTCTGGGAGTTTTCCATGTGTAGAATCTTATATTCCCTCCAGACGCCTCCTTCTTCATGGGTATATATAATTTGGGGGGTGGGTGGGAGGAGACCAGTTGTTGCTGTCACTCCTTAATTGTCTCCAGCCTTTCCCACAGAAGGGGTTCCATTGAGGCTCTGCAGGGGATTTAACCTTCTGATATCTTCACCCCACCTTCCCTACCTGCTCATCTCTAACTAGCTACCAGACAACATGAAGGTTTCCCACTGTCAGGTGGCTATGTTATCATTCCATGGGCAATGGGGAGGAGAGCTCTAAGGGATGAGAGAGGAATAATGTCCTGATATAAGCATCCTGGAAAGCCTGGCTATGTCTAGTCAAGGGCTATCTGCTTTGGAATGCAGGTTTTATTGTTATTTGACTGTGGTGGGTTCAATAGTTCTGGATACTGCTGCCATTGAAAAGATGTTTCTCACAGCTCCTGTGTGGAGAAGCCAAGGTGATGCTACACTGGGTCACACTGGGCAGCACCAAGGTTGGTCAGGAGGAAAAAGTATGGGCAAAAGCCTTTTCATTGGTGGGAAGGAATGGCTCAGGCAGGTAAACTGGTTTAGGATGGGTAGTCTGAATAATTTCAGTGTAGGTGTAGGGTCTGTTCCTAGTTTACTTGTTGGCTCTGGGGTGATTGAGGGAGGGGATTAGGGGTACAGACTTGAAGAAGGAAGTGGCCTCTGGGTTAGTTTGTAAGTGAAAGGCATGCTAGAAGGTGGGTTGTTTACTATTTCAAGGAACTGGCAAATCCTCAGAGGGGCAGGCTCTCCAGAATCAGCAAGATCCCAGATGCCAAAGTCTCAGAGATACAGAAAATAAAAAGACGTGATTACAACATTATCCAAGGTGATGTCTCTAACTCAAGGAAGGAAAGAAACTTCTGGTGCCATATCTGTAAGTGGCATTCCTATAATAAGAAAATTCTCAACCTAATTATGATGTAGGATAGAAGAAAAAAGTAGGTAGAAAGGAGACAGGAAGGGAAAGTAAAATATAACTTTAATATTTAAAAAAAAACTGGAACTGAAGTGCTTCATCCTCTATTCCACAAACCAGTTCTCTTTCCCAGGCCTAATTCTCCCAAATTCCTGGGAAATCTGTAAATCTTAGAGTTAACTAAAAGGAAGTATAATTGCCCTGTGCATTGATAGTAAGACAGGTATGATATTTTGAAAAACCTATAATTTAGGACACTCTCCAGCTTCTC
>PVLC010022509.1:0-26636 GCA_004027655.1 Graphiurus murinus
TTTTTTTTTGCGGTACTGGGGATTGAACTCAGGGGCATTCTACCTCCGAGCTACACCCCCAGCCCTATTTTTTATTCTTTATTTTGAAACCGAGTCTCACTAAGTTGCGGAGTGCCTCACTAGGTAGCTGAGGCTGGCCTCGAACCTGGATCCTCTGGTCTCAGCCTCCCGAATGCTGGGATTACAAGCGTGCGCCACCACGCCCGGCTTATTCTTTATTTTGAAACAGGGTCTCACTAAGTTGCGGAGTGCCTCACTAGGTAGCTGAGGCTGGCCTCGAACCTGGATCCTCTGGTCTCAGCCTCCCAAATGCTGGGATTACAAGCATGCACCACCACGCCCGGCTCTCAGTAGTCATTTCTACCACTAAATATAAAGCATTCTGTTTTCTTGCACACAATAATGAGCATAGACTTCTAGGTGGAAGATCAATGCTATGTGATCATCATTTTTATTATTTTTTGGGGGGACTGAGGATTGAACCTGGGGGCATTCTACCTCTGGGCTATACCCCCAGTCCTAGTTTGTATTTTTTTAAATTTTGAAACAGGGTCTCACCACTAAGTTGCTGAAGGCCTTGATATGTAGCTGAGGTTGGTCTCAGTCTCCCAAGTACTGGGATTACAGGCCTGTGCCACCACGCCCGGCTGCTCATTATTCTTTATCTTAGGCAGCATTTGATGGCTTGAGGACACTAGCTGCCAAGAATGCAATATGCCAGGGTCCTTCTGGGGACAGACAGGCAGGGGCTGATCACAGAGTCAGCCTCTGTGTTTCACTGCGGTCTAGTGAATTCTATGTCCTGTTTCACATGCACTAATTTAAACCCACTGATATACTATACTGTGTGCAAGAATCAAGATGAATTTAGGACCAACTCTTGCTAGTGACAGGATGCATTCCTGCACGAGTCAGAAGCCCCCACGAGGGAAGGCTACCGTCCTCCTCCGAGGCCTTGCTTTCATTGGTTGATGATCTCCGGGAGACAGAGAAACAAAGAAAGGAGTTTCCCAGCAGTCAGCAGACCTGAGTCTGAGAGGCAATACTTACACGGTATCTTTTAAAGAGGTAAGATAGCTTTCCGCTTCTGCCTTGAGGGTGTCTGGGTCCAGGCCAGACAAGTAGCGGTAGACATAGGAAAAGGTATCAAAGGGGATCCGGGCAGGCCCGCCTTCAGGGTCCGTGGTCAGGATCTCACAGAGGTGCTTCATGGCGGTGGTTAGTGACTACAAGCCCCACGGGGTAGAGGGAAGGAGGGGATGGCTGTTACTCTTAGGGTTGTTGAGATTTTAAGCAGACACCAGCAAAACAAACAAACAAACAAACAAACAAACGTGTTCTACAGAAATTCTGCAAGGGCACATTCCCCATCTTTTTTTTTTTTTTTTTTTTTTTTTTTGCGGTACTGGGGATTGAACTCAGGGGCGTTCTACCTCTGAGCTATACCCCCAGCCCTATTTTTTATTCTTTTATTTTGAAACCAAGTCTCATTAAGTTGTGGAGGGCCTCACTAGGTAGCTGAGGCTGACTGCGAACCTGGATCCTCCGGTCTCAGCCTCCCGAATGCTGGGATTACAAGCGTGTCCAACCACACCCGGCTACACATTCCCCATCTTAACTAAGAATGAGATGATAGGCCTGGTGTGGTGGCACAGGCCTCTACTCCCCATGACTTAGGAGGCTGAAACAGGAGGATCACAGCGTCGAGGCCAGCCTGGGCAACTTAGCAAGACCCTCAGCAACGGAGTGAGACCTTGCTTCAAAATAAAAAAGGGCTGGGGATGTAGCCTGGAGGTAGAGTGCCTCTAGGTTCCATCCCTAGTACCAAGAAAAACAAAACACAGAGCCCGGTTTTCCTTTTTTTTTTTTTTTTGTTCTCTACCAGGATGGCATCCTCTGTGACCTTCAATGCCCTGCCAGGGTGCACAGCAGGACGGTGTTCTAATCCTGCAGGTGGTCAAGAGGACCCACGCCTCAACCTCCATCCTGAGCCTCTTCTCGGGAGCCTGGCGTTGCCAGAGTGACTCCTTCCTGTACCCTAGGTACTGATGGATAGACGAGAGGATGCCGGCCTCCTGTCCACTGGTTACCATGGATGGAAGGAAGGGTGGTGCTCTCCTGAACTCTAGGTACCATGGGCAGGGGGGGGGATGCCGGCGTCCTGTCCACTGGGTACCACGGATGAAGGCAAACTCACAGAGCGGTTGGATTGGAATCCTTTGGCCAGCCCTCACACATACACAGAAGAACAGCTACCCCCGGACTTGCTCTGTATTTGCCACGTGCCTGCTATGGACTCCCGCTACGGATGGGGTGGCTGCCATCACCAGAGCCCAACAGCTGCCTCCTGGGGGTCACAGTCTAGTGGGTTCAATCCCCAGTACAAAAAAAAAAAAAAAAAAAAAAGGGGGGCTGGGGGTATAAGCTTGGAGGTAGAATGTCCCTGGGTTCAATTAAAAAAAAAAAAAAAAACAAATAAAAAAAGAAAAACCAAAAGGCAGGCAGCAGGCCCTAGTGCCAGAAGCAGCTTATGGCAGGGGACAGGAAGGGACGCTGAACACATGCTCCTCTGTATAAATGTGTTGTCCAGGGGCAGAGTAACAGTAGAGGAACTACACAAAAGCATTTGTTTTCAGCGTCTCTTCCCCAGCGCTTGGTTTGAAGGGCGAGGCGCTATCCTTACAGAATGTCTCCATCTAGTGTCGCTCACTATACGTGGAGAAGGGACCTTATTTTCCAAAACAGATCCGGTTTTGTTTGAAATCGGATGCTTATTCTTTATAATTCGGGAGCTGCAAATTATGAAGATGGACCCAAAAGCATGAATTATGTGGTTTAATAAAAAAAAAGCCACTGATGTGTCCGCCTCTAAACCCTAAGTACATTTTAATAGTGTCCACGGATTTTACCTATGGCTAATGTCTTTTAAATTAAGGTATTCATAAGCATTTAATCTTTTAAATTGAGGTGTTCATAAGCACGTAATTTAAAAGAACCATTAGCCGAAAAATATCACAGGCCTCTGGAAAAAAAAAAATTCTAAGATGAAGTTACTAAAGTAATAGCAGTATTTCCTTCCCTTACTGAAACCTAAATTATTATTATTTATTTTATTTTATTTATTTTATTTTATTTTTTTGTGGTACTGGGGATTGAACTCAGAGGCATTCTACCTTCAAGCTATTCCCCCTGCCTATTTATTATTCTTTATTTTGAAACAGGGTCTCACTAAGTTGCGGAGTGCCTCACTAGGTAGCTGAGGCTGGCCGCGAACGCGGATCCTCCGGTCTCAGCCTCCCGAATGCTGGGATTACAAGCGTGCGCCACCACGCCCGGCTCTGAAACCTAAATCATTTTTAAGGCAGGCAGATAATTACACGCATTATCAAGGTGCTATTGAGGGGACATACCCCGCCAAGGGCGCTACATCCCAGGGCCAAAAACTTGAGCCACTCCACTTCCTTTTCACCAGCTTCCAACTGTACGAGGTCTCTGAATTTTTCTATTGGCAGGCATAGATTTTTCCACTTCTGCTCGAGATCTGCCAAATCCACAAACTTCTTGTGACGACACTGTTGAGAAAACACAACAGGACGAAATCTACCTAAGTATGAAAACCCAGGGGAATGACAAAATGCCTGGGGAGCCTCAAACATACACCCAGCAGCCCACCCACGGTGGGGCGGTGACGGGAGACTCAGTCACCTTGGGAGAGGGAGGGCGGCTAGCTAGGCACCGCGCGTTACACCCTCACAGAAACACGCACAGTGTCGCAAATAGGGCAGAGTGCTGTGACCCCATCAGATGAACACATACTGGGTGTGGGATTCTCTACTATCAGTTGAAAATACTGTATGACGAGAAAAAAAAATTCATCCATAAATAATAACATTTAAAAATCTGGTTTTCAAGCCACGTGCGGCGGTGCATGCTTGTCATCCCAGTACTTGGGAGTCTGAGACAGGAGGATCACAGGTTCTCGGCCAGCCTCAGCTATTTAGTGAGGCCCTCTGCGACTTAGTGAGACCCTGTTTCAAAATAAAGAATAAAAAAATAGGGCTGGGGGTGTAGCTCAGAGGTAGAATGTCCCTGGGTTCAATCTTCCGTTCTGAAAAAAAAAAAAAATTCTGGTTTCCTACACATGGTAATAGTTAAATAGGAAAAATCTTAAAACTGACAATAAATGTATCCCTTGTACTAAATCAAATGACTTATGAAAACTGCTAACTCCAGCGATCTGCTAGTCGTGTTTTAGGTGGAAAAGCACCAGGCAATTTCAACATGTCTGTCCCTAAGCAGTAATCCATTTCCCTTAAGATATGGAGAAATCGCATCTTCAGACACAGGAAAATCAGTGCACCCTCCACAGAAGCATAGGACCTCAAAATGCACAGCGGGAACAAAGCACTTTAAGACTCAAAGCTATGGCGGGGATGGCGCTGCACACCTGGAAATAAACGACACCATTCCGGAGGCTGAGGCAGGAGGATCGCAGGTTTGAGGCCCGTCTCAGCAACTTATCGAGACTGTCTCAAAATTAAAAAATAAAAAGGACTGCAGGTGCAGCTCAGTATAGAGTACTCCAGGGTTCAATCCCAAGTACCTCAAAAAAGAAAAAAAAAAACATGTCCAAACCTCCCGCTCATACACTTGTGAACTCGCTTCTCTGAGCATGAGATGTATGTCGCATGAAGGGACACCAAAAGTTCCCAGGGCCAGGCTGGAAGGAATCGCCCACGGGCCCAGGCACTCGGAAGGACAGAAGCCAGATGCCACCGGCCCGTGGGCACCAAAGGTCAGTCCCTTCTCAAAGATAAGAGGGCAGATTCTTTTTTTTTTTTTTTTCGGTACTGGGGATTGAACCCAGGGGCATTCCACTTCTGAGCTATACCCACAGCCCTATTTTTAATTCTTTACTTTGAAACAGGCTCTAAGTTGCAGAGGGCCTCACTAAGTAGCTGTGGCTGGCCGAGAACCTGCGATCCTCCTGTCTCAGCCTCCCAAGTACTGAGATTACAAGTGTGTGCCACCACGCCCAGCTAAGAGGACAGATTCTTACTTCATTGTGTATACAATTTTATAGACACATTTCAAGACGGGACTGGCAAGACCCACTCTAGAACTTTGTATTTCCAGAATTTTGGTAGTTGCTTGGGCTTTGCTTTGCTCTTTAGTCTGGCAGAATCTAGTGCCATCTTAATTTGCATTTAAAAGAAATTTGAAACTGGGCGTGGTGGTGCATGCTTGTAATCCCAGTATTTGGGAGGCTGAGACTGGAGGATCTGGGTTCGAGGCCAGCCTCAGCTACCTAGTGAGGCACTCCGCAACTTAGTGAGACCCTGTTTCAAAATAAAGAATAAAAAAATAGGGCTGGGGGTGTAGCTCGGAGGTAGAATGCCCCTTAGTTCAATCCCCAGTACCGCAAAAAAAAAAAAAAAATCGAAAGCCGGGAGTGGTGGAGCACATTTGCAATCCAGTACTCAGAGGCTGAGACAGGAGGATTGCAGGTTTGCAGCCAGCCTCGGCAACTTAGTGAGACCCTGTTTCAAAAGAAAAAAGAAAAGAAAAGAAAAGGGGGGGGCACAAGTGCTGTGTTCATGTATGTCAATGCCAACATGATTTACATTATGATGTGAGATGATAATACACCAATAAAAGCACATTAAAAATAGTAAAAAAAAAAAAAAAAAAAAAAAAAAAAAGAAATTCGATTTCATTTTCCTAACATCTTATGGGGATTCGGCTTGGTGACCGAGGGCTTGCCCGAGTTCCATCCCCAGCACTGCAACAAAATAAAATCCACTCACACATACCTCTTTGGGGTTCTAGCACCTAAAAAAAAAAAGCCAACCTAAAACCCCCTTCTTAACATGAGCCCTGGAGACACGGGGCAGGGAAAGCTCCTGGGTCAGCAGGTTCTGAGAGGAGCCGCAGCAGGGAAGGAGGAGCCCGCGCCCGCCCGCTCGCGCCTACCTGCTTGTGCAGGACTTTCAGCAGTCCTTGGGTCAGGCCGGTGTCTGTTTTCTGGGTGGCCACAGGCATTTCGATTCTCTCCTTCACGGGAAGCGGATCTCCTCTGGACAGAGCTGAAAAATACCTGGTAACAACAGACACCTCGAAGCTCAGCATCACAGGAGGAGTGCCCCAGGGCCTCCAACACCCCCGAGCAAGAGGAGAGCTCCACAGCCCAGCCGCTCTGCTGCTCCTGACTTAGCCTTCTCTGTGTGCCTCAGTGTCTCCATCTGCAAAGTGGGCGCACGGAGCCCCTGCCCAAGGGCTTCTTGGAGCACTGAGCACGGAAGGGCTTCGTGGGGCGCTCTCTCCGCAAACGCTTTTTTTTTTGGTACTAGGGATTGAATCCAGGGCGTTCCACTTCTGAGTTATACACATGCCCAGACCTTTTACGTTTTATTTTGAAACAGGGTCTCGCTAAACTGCTACAGCTGGCCTTCAACCTGTGATCCTCTTGTCTCCACCTCCCAAGTGCTGGGATTACAGGTGTGCATGCTCTATTCTTATCAAGGGTAAGCTCCGAGTGCTTCTCAAATGCGGCCAGAGAAGCCAGGCATGGCGGCACACGCCTGTAATTCTGGGTACTTGCGAGGCTGAGACAGGAGGTTCGAGGCCAGCCTTTGCAACTAAAATGAGGCCAGAGGAGGCTGGCCTCCTTAAAAAGCCACAAGATGCCGGTCCCTGGTCTGAGCCAAGCCCAGTGTGGCAGTGCAATCCTCCACTTTTGATGGCTTGGGTTTGGTCTCCCTTCTATTGGCCTTGTGGCTTTTTGTGTGTGTGTGTGTGTGGTACTGGGGATTGAACTCAGGGGCATTCTACCTTCAAGCTATTCCCCCTGCCCTATTTCTTATTCTTTATTTTGAAACAGGGTCTCACTAAGTTGCGGAATGCCTCACTAGGTAGCTGAGGCTGGCCTCGAACCCGGATCCTCCGGTCTCAGCCTCCCAAATGCTGGGATTACAATCGTGCGCCACCACGCCCGGCTCCTTGTGGCTTTTTAAGGTGCTTGACTTTAAACATGTGTGCACATTCAACTGTTAGAGCACAGAGGCCCTCTCCCGTCCCCATCGAGAGGGCAGCTCCTGCCTCTCTCCCGCCCGCCCCTCCACTTGCCTGCCCTCTGTTTTTGCCTCACTGTTGCTTTCTAGGACTCTGGTAATGCGGCCACATTGCTCATGAAAGTCTCTAATGGACCGTGTTCCGTGAGAGCTGGAACACGTCTAAGTGGATCACACCCACCTCTCCTGGTGAACGGAGCTCGGGTCTCCTCTTTGGGCAGAGGAAGCCTGGACACAGGTGGGGGCCAAGGCCAGATGCCTGGGCCCTGGCTTGTGGCAGGTGCCGGTGCCAGGTGGGGGCTCATGTGAAACCCAATTTAACACAATGGAGGGATGGCATGGCCAGGAGAATGAGCCCTAAACCGTGCTCCAGGACCACAGGTAGTCATTTAAAAAGTACAAGTGAGCCAGGAGTGGTGGCGCACGCTTGTAATCCCAGACATGCTTGTAATCCTGAGACAGGAGGATCCAGGTTCGCGGCCAGCCTCAGCTACTTAGGGAGGCCCTCCGCAATTTAGTGAGACCCTGTTTCAAAATAAAGAATTAAAAATAGGGCTGGGGGTATAGCTCAGAGGTAGAATATCCCTGAGTTCAATCCCCAATACTGAAAAAAAAAAAAAAAAAGTACAAGTGATGGGAAATAGTCTAAATATGTAACGTAGATAGGTGTGGATAAGTCGATAAGGGGTAGACTAAAGCAGACGCCTTGGCTCATCTCCTTTCTCTCTTTTCGCCCCTCAAGTTCGACTTTGCTTTCCTGCTGTAAGACAACTTCAGCTCCATTTTGTAGACTTGTCCATGATTTAAGGAAACACGTGCCGGGCAGCCAGGCGTGGACCTAAGACCTACAGCCCTGGCCTGAAGGACGCCACCTCACTTGGCCGTGCTGTTGCTAGTAGTGTGTTCACCTGTTAGTGGAAGTCGTTCCTTCTAACCCGCCCAAGGGTTGTATCACCAAGCTCAGCACCTCTCTGGAGCACTCCAGGCATTTGGCAACTTGGCTGGGAGAGTACTTGGGATTAAACCCAGAGGTGATTCAACTCCGAGCTACACCCCCACCTCTTTATTATTTTTATTTTGAAACAAGGTCTAAGTTACTGCACGCTGACCTCCAACTTGCTATCCTCCAGCCTCAGCCTCCCAAGTACTGGGATGACAGGCGTGTGCCACCACGCCCAGCACATCTGGTGATTTTTAGAAGCGGTTTTGGTTGTGGCAGGGCAGCAGAGCATGATGGGTGGTACCCCTGCCGACCTGTGGGTGGGTGCAGGCCCGGAGGCTAATCCTGTGCCACGCCTCCCCCACCCCACCAACCGTCAACCCTGCCCTGGCTGAGAAGCCTCCTTGGGGAGCCCAGCACCCGCCATGTCCGCCACAGCAGCCTTGTCAGGGTGCGCGGTGACATCATAAGGGGCAAGTGACTGACCATCACAGCAGAGCGGCCCCGCCCTCGGGCAGGTGACCCACCCTCTGACCTCGCACCGTCACTTTCGAGGCACCCTGACTTCTGGCTCACCTTTGGTCCTCGGTTTCCTTCCTGTTGGCCGCTGTCCCTTGGTTTCTAGGCTGCTTGCTGCTCCCCCTCGAGGTCGGCTTTGCCCTAAGCCCCAGCCTTGGTCTTGGTAATCTCCCCAGGGCCCAGCCCCGCCCACACGGTGTTCCTGAGCCTGGTTTACCTGCTCCCCAAGCTCTCCCCTAACTGGAGTTGCCCGTGAGCACCTCTCGGGCGAGCTGTGTTCTGTGAACACGGCACACATCTCAGCCAGAAACATCCACCTTGCGTGAACAAGATGGGACTTCTGAACTCTAAAAATAAATTTGAGGGGAAGGGGGCACTGGGGATTGAACCCAGGGGCATTCCATCTCTGAGCTACACCCCTAGTCCTTTTTATTTATTTTTTAATTTGAAACAGGCTCTAAGTACAGAGGGCCTAAGTTGTTGAGGCTGGCCTCAAGCCTGCAATCCTCCTGTCTCAGCCTCCCAAATATTGGGATTACAAGCATGTGCCACCACACCCAGCTCCTTTTTAAGTTTTGAAACAGGGTCTCCCTAAGTTGCTGAGGCTGGCCTCAGACCTGTGATCCTCCTGTCTCAGCCTCTCAAGTACCTGTAAGTATTGAGTGCGCCACTGTGCCTGGCTACTAAAATTGTTCTTGAAAGAAATTAGCAGCATGGAGTGTTCAGTAAGTTCTCAATTAAGCCTTTCAAGTAAAAGTGAAGCATAAAATTATTGTCTCTAAAGTGTCACCAAATATAATGTTCCAAGAAAGAAAAAAGAAAAATCTTGGATTTTTTTTTTGTACAGTGCAAATAAACCTTTTATAAAAGAATGCCTAAATTCTTAAAGTGGCCCAATAATGGGGTCACAGGCAGGCGCCACTGCAGCTGGCGCACATCGTTCTAATTCTAACAAATGTAACTAGGAAGTACATAACTAGGGTAGGATTCTCTATAGACAAGGAACACCGCTCAAAGGTTTCTTCTTGTAAAAAACCACTTCATGAATAAAAGTGACTGCGATGGTGTAGTTTTTTAACACAATGCGGAAAGTTTTTGCCCAGTGAGATTGCTTTGCCAGTCTACCTCCAAAATTGAACTGCTATTACTTTGTAGATAACTAAGCATTTTTGCAACAGTCTCTGATCTCAGGGTCCCCAGACGGCAACAGTTCCCCGACAGACACTCGGGGGCGGACGTCGGGGCGCTAAGAGGAGCCGAGTCGGGGGGAGGCGCGCGGGTCTCGGGGTGCTTACCCCGCGGACCACTGCAGCACGTCGGCGGGCTGGGTACGGATGGCTGCCTTGGTGAACTGCTTCAGGATGTCGGGCAGTTCCGGGGGAATGTGGATCTGCTGCGCGCAGAACATGGTGTCGGGCAGCGGCATCGCTCCCCGCAGACCGCCACAGCCTGGGAGAATGGGGGTGTGCTGCGGGAGGGCAGGGGCGGCGTCAGCGGGCTGCAGCTGGGCCGGCCGCCGCCCTCCCGGGGCTCCCGGGGCCGAGGGTCTTACCGGCTCCTCCTCCGGCTCTTGGGAAATGAGAGCCAACCGCCCCTGCAGCTACGCCCCACTGCCGCCTTCGCGAGCCCAGCGCGGCCACTGTGGCGTCGCCGTATCCAGGCAACCGCGCCTCGCGGCCCCGCCCCCGAGCCGCGCATGCGCACACGCCTCCGGCCGGACCTGGCGGCTGACCTGAATTGCGGGTAACGGTGGTTTAGTCTCGCGACCTGAACATTTCACTTAGAAAAAAAAAGGCCGCCCCCTCCTGGGGATGGGACCCAGGGGCCAGGGCAGGCCAGGAAAGTGCTGCACCTGTGAGTTACTCCCCTAGCCCTTTCTATTTTATTTTGAAACGGAATCTCCCTAAATTGCCCAGGCTGGCCTCCAATTTGCGATCCTCCTGCCTCAGCTTCCCAAGTAGCTGGGTTACAAGCGGGCGTTAGCACGCAAGGCGAAAAAGCCTCTTGATGAGACGCCCCGAGCCCTCGACAGTTCAGGGAACTGCGACTCTTCAGCCACTGTTCAGAAGCACTTAGGAGTCATTGCAGTGGGCAATTTCCAGCGAAAACAAGAATCTAATTGTTTTCCTAATTAAGATAGGGTGGTTGAGCCAATCCGACTGGGCCTAGAAGTCAGTAAGCCAGGACTCTTTGGAAAAGGTAGGAGGAGCTGTTCGGTTCTGGAGTAGGGATCCGGTGAGCCTGGGTCTGGGGAATCCTGGTCGGCAGCTCCAGCCATTGCTTTTCTCATGCTCACCTCCAGGCTGGTGGAGGGAGAACCACCGCGAGGCATTTCGAGGAGGGGCTAAGTCCTCTCTCAAAGGAACTGGGGGGTTTGTGAGACACACACACACACACACACACACACACACACACACACACACACACACAACCACCGCGAGGCATTTCGAGGAGGGGCTAAGTCCTCTCTCAAAGGAACTTGGTGGGGGGGGGGGTTGTCACACTCTCTCTCTCTCTCTCTCTCTCTCTCTCTCTCACACACACACACACACACACACACTCTCTCTCTCTCTCTCTCTCTCCCTCTCCCCCCCCCTTCCTCCTTTCTCTCTCTCTCCTCTCCTCCTTCTCTCTCTCCAAATAACAGCACTGACCCAAACTGAAAGGAGTCACTATTTAAAGTTGTTGACAGCGCAAGAAAGCAATCTCAAACCTCGTTGATGTGTTAGTACATTTGGGGGCAATGTGGCACTACAAAAAAACTTTTATCGCTTAATACTTCTAGAAATTTATCCTACAGCAGAAATATTAGCCTGAATATAAAACGTTAATACAGACAAAAATGTTTTACTATAATTAAATGGGTTAACTATCTTTCAGAAAACCTAAGTCATGGGATAAAATACAATACAGCCAGAAGAAATAAGGTAGCCAAGGCTGAGCACATTACGTTTTGACCTATGTATACATACCAAACCAGAACAAGATTAAATACATCCATCACCCCCATTTCTTCATGTCCCCCCTTTTTTGGTGGTACTGGGGATTGAACTCAGAAGCATTGTACCTCCAAGCTATGCCCCACCTCCTGCCCTTTTTTGTTTTGAAACAGCATCTCATGGTCTCATTAGGTTACCAAGAGTCTCACTACGCTGCTGAGGCTGTCCTTAAATCTGTGACCCTGTCTCAGCCTCCCAAATACTGGGATTACAGGTGTGCTCCACCATGCTGGGATTCGTGTTCCTTTTAAACCCTTCCACCCCACCCCCCGCCCCCCATCCTGTTTCTACAGATTTCTGTAATTACTCTGCATTTTCTAGTTTATATGGAATAACAGCATTTGGGGGTTTTGCACATTATTTTGAGATGGGTCCATGTTATATCAGCAATGGATGAATGGATGGGGGAGATACTGCGGATTGAACCTGGGACATTCTACCTCCAAGCCCAACCCTAGCACTTTTTATTTTAAGTTTTTATTTATATATTTTGTGGTACTGGGAATGGGACCCAAGAGGCATTCTACCTCTGAGCTACACCTCCAGCCCTATTTTATCTCTAATTTGGAAATGGCTTCATTAAATTGTGGAGGGCCCAAGTTGCTGAGGCTGGCTGTGAACTCACAATCCTCCTGTCTCAGCCTCCAAAGTACTGGGATTACAGTACATGCCACCACACCTGGCTCCTTTTTTATTTTGAAACAGGGCCTTGTTTAATTGCTAAGGGTCTCATTAACTTGTTGAGGCTGCCCTAGAATCTTTGATCCTCTTATCTCAGTCTCTCATGTACACAGATTATGGGAGTGTACCCCCATGTCAGGCTGTGGATTTCTTTTTCATGCAGAGCAAAAAAAAAAAACCCACCAGAAATGACATTTTGTGTGTGTGTGGGGGGGGGGACCTCCTCAGCCCCTTGATACATTTGTAAACCCAGGGAATCCATGGTCAGTTTCTGAGACACAATTTCCTTGATGGAAACTTTCAACCTCACAGATCAAAGATGTTTACGGTTCAAATAGCATTTCCCCCACCACTCCTGCATTTAAACAAAAATGAAAATGCACCTGATGGGGAGGGAGACCATGGAGGGAAAATGTTGAACATTTTTGAAAACGTCTTGACCTAGAAACAAATATTAGAAGGTCTGAAACCAAACGACCTCTTAACTCTGGGCACTTAGGCAGAAAACCCTCATGCAAGTCTTTCCTTTTTCTCTGGGACATATGATCAACTACATAAAATAGTTTCTTACTGACCTGCCCCTGGCAAAGTCTCCATCTGAAAGTGAGGACTCTGGGGAAGCTCTGGTTTGGACCTGGTAGTGGAGGCGCAGGAAGTGGACAGCATCTTGGCTGTGGTAGAAGATGAGGCTTTACTCTCACCAGTGAGGGAGGTCTCCAACTCCAGTGTGCTCTCTGCAACTGTTCTTTTACACTTGGATTTAGCAGAGAATGGGGTCACATCACTTGAGTTTTCTTACCTAAAGATATCTGAATTACCGACATATGCTAATAATACACATTTTGGTAACTTTACTTTATTGAGATAAGGTCTCACTACATTGCCCAGACTGGCTCTGAACCCCTACTCAAGTGATCCTCCTGCCTCAGCTTCTCCAGTTCCTGGGACCACAGCGTGTACCATCGCACCTATCTTCACATTTCTGTACTTTTAAAACAACCTTGCAACAAAGGACAAAAAAAAAAAAAAAAATAGGCTACAACTAACATTCACTTTATTCAATTTTGTTCTCTCAACTCAAAAAGGCAACAAATGACCACATAAAAAAGGGAGCATTTTCGAGTATATACACATAAAATTGGTCTGGGTATCTAAGGTATTTAATAAAAAAATTGACATCCCAAATAACTAAGTGTTCTATTTTAGGTTCTACTACAGTCAATCCGAGGCCTTAGCCTTTACATTGTCATCTAAGGTTCTATATTACTTTCATGACTATAAAATGAGGCACTCATATATAACAGGAATGAAAACACATACATACTGTTTTATCTTTATGTTGTATTAATGCCAAAGATATTGTTGGGGGTAATTTGAAAGAAGCCCTTATTCATGATGGTTGTTTAAAAAATTGACATAAAACAGCTCTAAGCTGAAAAGAAATATCTGGTTGATATGGCAAATTAAATGGGTAGGTACAGGATAGTTTAATGAAGAAAGTTAAGAGAATCTCCACAAATGAGACTTCATACTTTAGTAGTGAGACATTTTAGTTTTGTCTTTTCTTGACAATGACTGATTGAAAAATTAACATTCTAAAGGAGTATTTTAAACATAATCATTACATTTTACAATGTAAAAAAAAGTATCAAAGTAAAATAGCTTGATAGTCTCAATCCTGAAAATGAAAATAAGTAGCTAATTTAGGAAGTTTCAAAGTGCCACTGATCTTATTTAATGGCACTAGTCTTGTGTGTATGTGTGTGTTTGCAAACACAATACAGTGTGTAGAAATGTCCAGTGTTTTTTGTTTTGCTTTAAAAAGTCATCAATTCAACCTAAATTCAAGAATTACACTTTAATAGTAGCATTTTGCCAATACAGAAATGACATATCTAGGATCAGATCATTTGAGGGAAAGTTATTCTACTACTTGTATGAGGAAAAGAAAAACACCAGATTCACAGTAATAACATATTAAATGTTGAAATAGAAATTGCTTGTTTACATCTGGAACTGAGATGGCCCATCTCCTTTGTTTCTCCAGAGAACAGGAAAAAAAAAAATAAAAATAAAAACCTAAAAACATGGATTTTTTTTTTTTAAGGCCAGCTATACACAAACTTCACATTGGCATCGTTCTTTAGTTTTCACTTTAACTATGAGCACTTTGTAGTTTAGAAATCAAACATAATTTGCTAATAATGAACAACTGCACACTTCATACCATGCCCTTTTGATAACGAGTCCCATAAAACTAACCCCAAATGCTGATTTGTCTTCAATTTATAAATAGTAAAAGTAAAACAAAAAGGTCTTTTCTAGTAAACTTCTTTGAAGACTGTTTTATCCCAATGTAAAATGAAGCAAAACTACACTATTTTTTAAAATTCACTGTGAGGAAGGGCAGCAATACTAGTGCTTGCTACCAGTTTTAACCTGGATGCTACCCAAGCAAGTATTATGCCAAAAAAAAAAAAAAAATACTCTCCTTATGACAAGATTTATCTTACTGAAAACAAGAGGAACAAAACACAACTGAAAACCTAGGGGTGCTGGGATGTGGCTCAGTGGCAGAGCATCTGCCTGGCACGCGTGTGGTCCTGGGTTCGACCCCAGTACCCAGGAGGAGGAAGGGGAGAAGGGGAAGGCTCGGGGGAGGAGAAGTTCTCAGTAAGACTGATAAAATGTTATCTGCCAGTGAAAAGAGCAAATATTTAGCCATTCATACTGTTTTTTTTTAACAAAACATCTAATAAAATTCATTTAAAATTTTGAAGGATTAACAACTTTTAACCTTTTGTGGTATCTGTCTAGATCTTTCTGTTAAAATGTGTTCCATTGACTTTATATCAAGATCTATAAATTCTTTATAAAAATTTAAAAAGAAAGCTAACTTAACATAATCAAACTATATGCCAAAGTCAGTATTTTTCTCCTAAAGAGAAAAACTTATATAGACATACATCATGGCAGGTGGTATTACGTTTTACAGTGCTAATTTTTTTACAGTAGACTAAATTACTGAGTAAAGGTAGGGCTAGCTAGGACCTTATTTCAAATACAAGAGAAAAGGCTACTACAAAGTGCCAAATAGTATTAACACTGAATCCTATGTCAAGCATGTTTTTTATACTGATGTTTTAATATATAAAGCATTTGCTTACTGCTCAGGGAAAAACTGTTGAAAAATAAAACAACCAGAACATGTTGCTCTTGGTTGTTGCAGCTTATTTTTTGGCTGACATTCATATTTTTAAAAAACTCTCAGATTTTAACTTGTGTGTTTTAATACTATATGGAGAGTCTTCTATAGTTTCTGAAGACTTACACTGTCCCTTTCCTATGAGAACTTCTAAACTGTTACTCACACACCACCCTCACAGTATACCAGGTGCCATCACCATTAAATACTTGGATCATGTGCCCAACAGCTCCACCCTCCAAACTTTGAAGCTTTGGTTATAAGAAGAAACTAGGTTTGTAAGAGTCCAGGTCTCTGAAATCTTACAGCACAATTCCAATGAAATACATTCCTATGTTTAAAGGCCAGCTCCTTTTTGGACAAATAAAAGTTGGTTTTATTTGCAATCTTAATCTGTAAACAGAAAGCTTTGGGATCTGAGAGATGTACCCAATCCTTACCCAATGATAAGCTGGCCAGCAGGACTAGTAACCAGTTTTCTCTAATGCTGTCAACCCAAGGCTACAACCACATCTACACCTAAGCATCTCAAAACGTCCTAAACCTAGTCAGATGCAATATTGTCGGTGATGTTACTTCATAAGATTTATGCTTTTGCATGACACTTTTGGCAGTTTGGCAACCAAACTGCTGTCAAAAAGAAAGCTGTATGGAAGGGGGAGGGGGAAAGTAATGAACATCTTCATTTGTACTTTTCGTTTTTTCTAAGCATAGACATGCCCCCAATAAGCGAAGAAACCCAACTCCCATTGCTGATCACTAGGAATATTAAATTATCAAAATTAAAAATAATTTCCTCACCTAGCACAAGATACTATACAATATTACAAACACAGACACATGAAAAAAAAATCAGGCAGTAGAAAATGTACAACAGCTTTGGTGTTATACAAAATAACTTCCAAAAACGACTGACAGTGAAGCACAAGGTTCCTGTTCTCTTACCACAGACACTCCACTGCGCATTTCTACTTATTTCCTTTTAGGTTCCTGGTAAGGTGTGAACAGCCAAGAAAGACAGGCTGTACAGTTTACTGAATGAGTCGCTAGAACACCACGAACTGCGCTCCAGAGACGTCGCCGCAAGGTCTCGCCTGTGCACTCCTGCTCTGTGGCACGCTTCCTGTCAAGATCACAGCAGGTCCAAAATAAAGTGACAACTAGATTTAATAAATTAATATACATTTGTTTAAAGATGTACAATGCACATTCTGTTTAATCCAAGGTTTCAGGGGATCAAGGAACTTCTATTTACACATATACAGATCTCAGACAGCAGTGGTGTCGGCAGATGCAGGGAAGGGCAGCGGAGCCTTACACGCTGCCCTCTGAAGGCTGAGGACACACGTCAAGTACATTTAACTTAAAAACAACGCTGAGAGATCACGGGGAAAATCTCCAGAGCGAGAAGTCCACAAAAAAGGACACGTAAAGGCAAGGGGAAGGTCAGGTGCTGAGACAGCCACTTTATTCTTGGGACGACTGTGGAGGTGGTGCGGACGTCCCTTGTTTGCCAGATTTCCGCTCGTAGTTCACCAGGCGTTGCCCCACAAGGTATCTACATTGTAAAAACAAGGTGGTTACTCTCTTGTGCAATCTCACATATGAAACATTCTTCCAGAGCACAGCTAGTAGCACCTTTTAATGCAAACCGGACCACCTCACCCCTACTTGGAACCTTCAGTAGTTAGGCAGCTCAAAGCGGAGCCAAGAGGCAAGATGGCAGGCACCTTAGAGATCGGGTCTGTGGGAAGCTGTGGGGTGTGACAGGCTGGAAGGCCTCTGGGCTGTGTAGTAGCGTGGATGCCGGCATGGGTTAGGGGCTGTGTAAACTCAGATTCCTGGAGGCCAGAGGAGGTACAGTCAATGAAAGCAGGAGACCCATCTGTTATGGCTTGCATTTTATAAACCTGCTTAGTGGCAAGGTCTGAGGAAATGCACTAGAAATATGATCATCAGGAAGCTGCAGAGGAAAAGCAGGAGGTGAAAAGCTCTGGTTCCAGGGACAAGGAGCAACCAAAGGGCAGGTTTCACGAGGTCAAAGGCGAGATGGCAAGGCAGCGCACATAAGTGACAGGAGGCGATGGTCCCTGGGTAGTATAGTGAGTGGCCCTGACTTACGCATGTAATGAGGGGAGAAGGCGAGGGCAAATGGCAAGGGGCTGTAACAATGAGGTGACAGTTCCTGCAGACCCTCCACCAGGAGGGAGGGCTCACTGAATAGGCGCAGGCGGCCAGGATATGGACCCCAGAGGACAGCAGGTGATGAAACTGAATGGCAATGAGCCGTAGGGCTGGGTATGAGGGGCAAGGACACCCCTTTGCAGGCGGCAGTGCAGATCAGGGAAGGGCCGGGTACGCAAGCACATCTGCGGTGGAGACAACTGTGGAGCCCGGGCCTGACCGGCTGCCGGGGAGTCGGGAGCTGGGAGCCTGGCTTTGCTCCCTGGTGCCACATGATCGTAGTAAGGAAGCACGTGAAGCCCTGTGACAAAGGCCTGGCACAGGGGAGGGGCTCCACGCGGTACCTGTTGCTCCCCCCCCCCCCCCCCCGCACTTCTCCACCCTGTCAGTGTGCAGAAGGCTCAGGAGTTGTTCTGGGGCCACGTCCAGCCGCCTGACGTCTCACCCTTGAGTGTGCTCAACTTACTGCTGCTTATCCCATGATTTCAGTGGTTAGTCCCTTTTCTTCCCACTTCTTTTCTTGAAATATCTTACCCCACTGTTCCCCAGTGAACCAATGCTTTTTATTTTTTAAACTGGAAGGATTTGTAAATGTTTCACATGATGATACTATCTGACACAATACACACAGTGCTACCTGACACACAAGCAATCACCAAACATACCCAAATACGACAAAAAATGTACACAGCACTGTAGCAATGAAGAAGCAAAGGAAGAAAAAGCACAGACAAAAGTGATGTTAGTGATTTGCCCAAGACCAAAAGGAAAGTAATTCAGTGGCAGAGAAACAAAGCTGAACCCAACCCACTCTCTCAACCTACCAGCCTCTCATGATACCCCCCAGGCCACTAACACACACACACCCACACACCCCTTCTCTCTGTACCTACACTACATCAAACATGATGCTAAAGATACAATGGCAAAATATGGCAAAGGGAAGAGTACAGTGGGTTGCAGGAAAAGAGCAGGAAGTAAAGAGTGAGGAAAGGAAGAGAGAGACAGGTAGGGAGCCCCGGTGAGAACTGCGAGGGCAGGAGCGAGGACAGGCAGGCACCCAGCATGAAGAAGGAAGAGGCCGAGAGCTCCCACAGTCACGTCTCATCAGGAGGTGTGTCTGCAGTCCTACCCAGCCGAAGCAAGTCAAGTGATAAATCTGACTTTCATTACTGAAAGCAGCCCTCCCCCTTCCTTCAGAGTCAACAGTCCTTTGTATTCTGCCTACATATACTCATGTTTTTTACTCCAGTACATGCTCTGAAGAAACCTTGAACACTTTAAATTCCATTTAAAAAATGTTACTCTCAAGAGTCTTCAGAGTAAATAAGGTTACTGCGTCATTTTGCTGTCCTAAGTGTAGCTCGCGGGAGGGAAAGAGGGTGCCGTTAATAATGACGCGGTGGCTCCCGAGCAAGCTGGAACGAGCAGTCGTGACCTCTTTGCTAGACACTCAAAGCACAGCAGTCAGCCTTCTGCCAGGACGCGGCGGTCCCAACAGCCGCTCCCGCGCAGGAAGGCCTTCCCCTTGGCTCTCACTGAGACGCGGGGGCAGACTTCCCCATGGTTTCCTCAACACAGCGCCCACGGCACTTTGGCAGTAACCTTACAGCCTCGCTGTGCAGTGTCAGAATGACCTGGGAGAGTCCAGGAAGGGATTATAAGGCGCTACTAGTTACTGAGACAGGCCTGTGTTTTTTTTTTTTTTTTTTTGCGGTACTGGGGATTGAACTCAGGGGCACTCTACCTCCAAGCTATACCCCCAGCCCTATTTTTTATTATTTATTTTGAAACTGACTTAGTCTTACTAAGTTGCAGAATGCCTCACTAGGTAGCTGAGGCTGGCCGTGAACCCGGATCCTCTGGTCTCAGCCTCCCAAATGCTGGGATTACAAGTGTGGGCCACCACACCCGGCTTCAAGCCTATGTTTTTTATCTAAAACAATATATGGTCAGCTCAAAACATTTGAAAACAGGCTAAAAAATTTTTGGTATGGGCATTAAACAAACCTTCCTCCCCCAACCAGTTTCTCCCAGTCTTTTCCTAGCTCCATAAGTCCAGCTCCATATTCCCTGCTACCCGGGCCAGTGGGGCACTTAACTGCACTCTCCTCCACATCCTACACCCAATCTGCTGGCAAATCCTGAGTCCTACCTCAAGTATTCCAGAATACGAGCTCTTTTCCTATTATGATTTACCATATTAAACACAAAAATTAGGAAACGAGAATGGCTAGACAAGTGGAATTCCAGACTTACTTGTCATTTTTAATATGTTCATAAAGGCGCTTAAACTGGCGGACCTGGAAGGATAAGATTCCCATCAATACCACGACCATCAGTAAAAACGGGTAGATCCGCCGGTGGACCAAGTTTTGCATTTCCGCAGTAACACCTGTAAAGGCAAGGGAGGAAATCTTAGTGTTACATCGCCATGGTCTGGATACAACTTGAATGTGCTGGAAGCTCGGTCCCTAGTGTGGGTGTGGCAGGATTAACAGGCAATAGGCCTTTAAGAGGCGGGGCCTCCTAGGAGGTAATGAGCTCACTGGGCACTCTGCTCGAATGCTGATCTCATGGAGTTAGGTCCTGAGAGAATAGGCTACTATAAAAGAGTGTGCCCGATCCCTGAATCTCCCCGGCTTCCTGTTTCACTATGTGACCTCTTCCACATGCGCTCTCATAACTGTCATGCATTTCACCAGAGGCCAAATCAATGGGGCCACCCATCTTGGACTCTTAGCCCTCAAAAGAGTGAGCTAAGTAAACTTCTTTTTGTTATTAAGTTCCCAGTCTCAGGTATTTTGTTATAGCAACAGAAAATAGAAGCCAGGCATGGTGGGGCATGCTTGTAATCTCAGTTCTTGGGAGGCTGAGACATGAGGATCACAGGTTCACCGCCAGCCTCAGCTATTTAGTGAGACCCTGTTTCAAAATAAAGAAAAAAATAGGGCTGGGAGTGTAGCTTGGAGGTAGAATGCCCCTGGTACAATCTCTAGTGCTGCCAAAAAGAAAGAAAATGGACTGATGCTTTCTGATGCTTATATGGAGTAAGAGTGAAATGAAATATGTCCTTTCTCTAGGAGATGGGTCTGGGGTCGAGTACAGCAAGTTTTCAAGATGAACTTTGTAAACCCAGATCTGTTGACTTTCTACACCCTGAGTGAACCGTGGGCCCTTCCCAAGGAGGGAGCTGGATTAAATGACTCCTAGAGTGCCTTCCAACGCATACATTCCGACTCCCCACGTTGCTGGTGTCATTTAAACATTCCAACCAGGCTGGGCGTGCTGGTGCACGCTTGCAATCCCAGCATTTGGGAGGCTGAGACTGGAGGATCCGGGTTTACGGCCAGCCTCAGCTACCTAGTGAGGCACTTCGCAACTTAGTGAGACCCGGTTTCAAAATAAAGAATAAAAAATAGGGCTGGGGGTATAGCTCGGAGGTAGAATACCCCTGAGTTCAATCCTCAGTATGGCAAAAAATTTAAAAAATAAACATTTCAACTACATCATAGTAGAAGAAACACTATTCTTATATAATGAAGAATCTGTTCCTTGAACTTTCAGAACACTCAAATATTTGCTTTTTTTTTTACTTTTATGAGTTTTAACTCTTCCTTGGAGAAAGGGGCTTTTTAAAATCAGATGAAGTATTTCAAAAGAAATTGGAAAAGTTATTATCAACTGGACTATTCCAAGAACCAAAACAATCTGCTGTAATGGTAAGTGCAAGGGCTCTGGAGCTAAGCTTGGAGTTTGAATTTTCTTCTCCTTAAAATTTGGAATTTCATCAAGTGCCTCAATTTCTATGAACCTGTTTATTCATCTCTAAAATGGAGTTGACAAAATATCTTCAAAAGCTCCTCTAAGAATAATATATTACAATTATGTAAAGCCCCTATATAGAGCCCAAAGTACTAAAAAATTTCATTTACTGCTCTTTTCCCCTTCTATAAAGTCTTTCCAGTAGCACTCACAAACTTCGAGTGATGCAAATATGAAAAGGTTTATATTTGGAAATCCAAATAGTAATCCTTCAATTTATACGCTGATGAACAGAATATACATTAATGAGAATATAATAAAATATAATAGGACATTCCTACTACATCTAAAACAGTAAACTACAAAATTATCTACTTTTTAACATCATTCTAGAGTCTAAATGACTGAGGGTGGGGGGGGTGCTGGGAATTGAACCCTCAGGAGCATTCTACCTTGGAGCTACACTCCCCCCTTTTTATTTTTGGTACTGGGGATTGAACCCAGGGTATTCTACCACTGATGTACATCACCAGAAAGATTTTTTCTTCATTTGGAAACAGGGTGTTACCAAGTTGCTGAGGCTGGCTGCAAACCTGCGATCCTCCTGTCTCAGCCTCCTAAGTACTGGGATTACAGGCATGTGCCACCATACCCAGCTTATTTTTTATTTTGAAAGAGGGTCTTAAGTTGCTGCGACAGGCCTCAAACCTGGGATCCTCCTGTCTCAGCCTCCCAACTTTTGGTATTATAGGCATGTGTCACTGCTCCTGGTTCTAAATGACTAATTTTTAATGAAGTGTTTATAATGGGCTTTTTAAAGTATATTTTTGCATATACATCTTGATAAGCTATGTGTAAAAACTGGCAGTCAGGATTCAAACTAAATAAAAGCTCTGATGTTTTTACTCACAAAGAACTAGAAGATGATACCATTTGCTCGTGTTAGCTCCTCTATATAAGTCTTCCAAATTTTCCCTGTTATCTATATATACAACCAACGTTTAGCTTGCTCTCGGACCAGTATCTTTATTCTCTGAGATAGGAGAGGATTGTCAGAGGTCAGTCCATGGGGACACACAAGGAGACTTTTCTGTAGGGCTGGTAAAGTTACATACATGTAGCCATGTTACACTTTACTTAAAAATAGTGTTGTCTTTTTTTTGTGTGTGTGGCACTAGGGATTGAACTCAGGGGCATTCTACCTCCGAGCTATACCCGCAGCCCTATTTTTTATTCTTTATTTTGAAACCGAGTCTCACTAAGTTGCGGACTGCCTCACTAGGTAGCTGAGGCTGGCCGCGAACCCGGATCCTCCAGTCTCAGCCTCCCAAATGCTGGGATTACAAGTGTGCGCCACCACGCCCGGCTCAGTGTTGTCTTTTCTAAAGTCTTTTTCTCATGTTTAGGTGAAACTAAAAGGGCAATTCTGGCAGCAGACAATAAGACACACTGAAGTATGGGGAGGTGTGGGGAGGAGGGCCTGCATGTTCCTGTGGTAGTTTAACTGGCGCTCAAAGTGGAGACATGGAATGAGGCAGAGTAAAGTCACACTGGAGCCAGCTCAAAGTGCGTGGAGGAGCGTGGTAAACTATGCCACGGAGCAGCGTTGTACTTAACAGGCCACAGAGGAACCAAAGAGGCACGAGACTTGTTCTTCCGAAAGGTCTTTGTGGCCAGTGTGGAGAACGCATTGGTGGGGGCGGTTTCAAAGCTGGGAGGTCCGACAGGCTCCTGAAGGTACGGGGAGAAACCACCGCTTCAGCAAATGTCAGGGGGAAGGTACCAGGGCAGACACACCCGATTCCTGAGGCTGCATCGGGTCCCGGAGCCCACTGGGGTACGAGAACAGAGCACAGGGTGACAGGAAGTCTCTGACTTACAAAATTTGTTGGGTGATAGCATTAGTCACTAAGAGAAGGAATTCAGAAGAAAAAGGTTTTTGAAATAATTGTGAAAATATGCTGGGTGTAATGTCCTGTGAGGATTCCTCAGTACCAATTGGTAAGATAACCTACCCATGCAAGTGCCATAATTGGCATCTCTTCTTTGGTTTTGCTTTTGTGCTAAAGAACATTTTTTAAAAATTAAATATAGCAACACTTTAATTTTAGAAGTATATGTTCGCAGAACTTCTAGTGAGAAGTAAACAACTTGAAGGAAATCTGAACCTGCCTATTTTGGGAAACGTATAAATTTCAATACTTAATCTCCTGCCTAGAGCCAAAAAAAACTATACCAAAGAGCTTTAGGATCCTTCTGATTAGTCAAATCTAAGAAAAGAACTGTTTTGAAAATTATTGCTTCAACTAGGTTTAAAATTTACAACAAATGCATCTGAAATTAGACAACCTTTGTTTCTGAAAGTGCTAAGAACATTAGGATGTTAATAAAAGTGTTCTTTTAAGGCTTCACAACCAACATTACCCACCTAGTAAGGGAACGATGCCGGAAGCGATGACATAGGGTACACACAGGGAAAGCAAGAGCACAGAGATCACCGGAGCTGCCAGTTTACGAATGATATAGTGAAGGTCAATGTTCCGGATACCATTTGCGTAAACCTAAAACATTGAAAGAAACAATCAGAACAAGGCTAGTACAACAATCCCTACTGAATCCAAACTACAGTGAACGGAATTTGTCAACCAAAACAAATCAAAATGGTTATTTTTTCCTAACTCCAGGCAAATTCTGAAGCACAAACATAAGCCTTGTACCCAAAAGTTTTTAAAGGAATGCATCAACTAACACATTAACACATTTTCTTTTTTTTTTTTTTCGATACTGAGGATTGAACCTAGAGGTATTCTACCTCTAAGCTACATTCCCAGCCCTATTTTTTATTCTTTGTTATGAAACAGGGTCTAAGTTGTGGGGGGCCTCACTAAGTAGCTGAAGCTGGTGGCGAACCTTCGATCCTCCTGTCTCAGCCTCCCAAGTACTGGGATTATAAGCGTGCGCCACCATGCCTGGCTCTCTCTTAACACTTTACAGTTAACTCTAAGTTAGGATATAAGACAACTCTAATTTGTAACCATAATTTATACTATTCTTGCACCATTCAGTACTAAATAACATTCAATAATAGTCCAATACCACAGAACTTGAAGTACTTTTAAATCTTATGTAAACATGATTTGTGTTGTTACTCAAAGCTGCATATTTTATCTGACTGTGACAAAAAACAATATAAATAAGAAACATGTTTCTGAAAAGCCTGAATATATCAAATTTTAATAAATCAATAAGTATTTTATGTAAAAAAAATTAGCATGAAAAAATTTAGCAATGAATTTTTTAAAATCCAAGAATTTCTAGAGTATTTCAATCATCGTATCCAGAAAATTCTATGGATAGATCTGTGGAGGAAAGAATGGATGAAAGTGGGAAAACCTTGAAAATAAATGGGAAATGGCAGTGGAGTGCAGCGGGACAAGATGTAAGAGCACTGTGCCAATTTTCTTCTTGCGAGGCCTCCCCCACAGCACTTAGACCTCGCATAGCCCAGGATGTAGTGTCACTCAAACCCCCTCACTTCAGGATTTGAAGGACAAAAAGGCTTACGCCTCCAAAGGCATGGTGGCACTCGCTTGTAACCCCAGCATTCGGGAGGCTGAGACCGGAAGATCTGGGTTCGAGGCCAGCCTCACCTACCTAGTGAGGCCCTCTACAACTTAGTGAGACCCTGTTTCAAAATAAAGAATAAAAAATAGGGCTGGGGGTATAGCTCGGAGGTAGAATGCCCCTGGGTTCAATCCTCAGTACCACCAAAAATAAAAGAAAGAACCCTACTTAGCCCAAGTGCACTGTCATTAACAAGTGGCCATCCCAGTGTTTCTCAGCTCATCTCAACTGTTACATGCAAATTCAACACATCCACCAAGGGACAAATGCACCTGTGAGAAGCTAATGCAAAGAGAGTAAAGTACTACAAAGGTCAATAAAGTTTCCTAAGCCAGGCATGGTGGCACACTCCAGGAATCCCAGTACCTGGGAGGCTGAGGCAAGAGGACTGCAGGTTTAAGGACAGCCTCAGCAAGTATGAGACTCGCATCAACCTAGCAAGATCTTGTTTCAAAATAAAATAGGGCTGGAGGTGAATCTCAGAGAAAGAACGCCCCTGGGGACATGGACACACACACACACACACACACACACACACACACACACACACAGAGCTAGATAGGCTAGCTCCCTTATAGTGATAAAAATAGGTGAATGATGAAAGTGTTTGAAATACTGTAAAATTCACTGTGAAAATGGTATAAACTTTACTCCAAAAGTTACTTTTACTAAATGTTCAATTGAACAAAACATTGTATATAATTGGTATATAAGAAATACATTCATGAAAGCTTTTTCTAGAATGAGGCTGTAATTTTATTTTGAGGAACACTCCATATTTCAAATTATCAGTGTTTGAAAGTAGCTGTCCTATAAGTAGGACACTAGGAGAACCTATCATGCACAGGTCGTTCTCTGAGAACCAATTTTGCTTACCTGTTCAATCACAGTTTTCAACCACCACTGAGGACCCATCAATGTTATAGCTGCTATGATTTTGGCATGCAGGACTCCAAGTGCCCAGTCCTAGAGGAATGAGAACCATTTGTTATTTTCAACAGTAAATCCAGCAAAGAGGCTACATAACTTTCTCACCTTATTTCATTTCAAAACAGAAGTTCTATAGGATTGGTAATAATTTTACAAAAAGATTAATATATACTGGAAATCCAGGGATTTTTTTTCCCCCAACAGCTTAAGTTAAATGTTTCCATCAAAAATCTTCTTCCCGCCGGGCGTGGTGGCGCACACTTGTAATCCCAGCATTCGGGAGGCTGAGACCAGAGGATCCGGGTTCGAGGCCAGCCTCAGCTACCTAGTGAGGCACTCTGAAACTTAGTGAGACCCGGTTTCAAAATAAAGAATAAAAAATAGGGCTGGGGGTGTAGCTCGGAGGTAGAATGCCCCTGAGTTCAATCCCCAGTACCGCAAAAAAAAAAAAAAAAAAAAAAAAAAAAAAAAAATCTTCTTCCCTAATATCTACTAAGAACTTGAAGCCGGGCGTGGTGGCGCACACTTGTAATCCCAGCATTCGGGAGGCTGAGACCGTAGGATCCAGGTTCTCGGCCAGCCTCAGCCACCTAGTGAGGCACTACGCAACTTAGTGAGACTCAGTTTCAAAATAAAGAATAAAAAATAGGGCTGCGGGTATAGCTCGGAGGTAAAATGCCCCTGAGTTCAATCCCCAGTACCACAAAAAAAAAAAAAAA
>PVLC010022510.1:0-26542 GCA_004027655.1 Graphiurus murinus
ATATTCTCATTTATGTTCAATAAGGCCTATAGTTCTTGAAAAATAAAAAGTAGTTCTCATAAATTTCCTAGGTGATTCAGATGTGTAGCTAGAGTTGAGATACACTAATGAGGAGGGGCTTTTTGTGGATAGGTTGTCTACACAAAATGTAAAGCTCATCACTTAACCCACTCTCATCTGTGAGATCAGCCTTAGTCAGACGGAGGAAGATTCAGGATTTAGTCTTTCTAGAACAAATGCTCATATTTTGGAATCCCCTTTCAAGGCCTCAACTCCACTGGGTGATAGTGTATAAAAGGAATCCTCTACTGCACTTGAAGGCCCGGAGTCCTCAGTTAGAAAGAAACATTCCCAATAGGAAAGGGGCTGTTTTCTTTAAGTCAAAGACGGTCTTAGCTGACAATTCAGTATCTGTTTCTTCATGCTTCTATTGGTAGGCTTTCCTAACCTATTTCTGTATTTTTGGTGCTCTGTTGAGGAAGTAGACCCTTTTCCAAGTTATTTTTAAATGCATAAAATAAAATGTATAGCTTTACAAAGAAAACAAGTGATACTTACAGCCACCACACTTAGAAAATTAAATAACATTCAGTGGTGGATCTAACAAGTATGATAATTTTAAAGTAGTGATAAATGAAAACTAATTTAAGAATGTCATAAATAGCTATAATGTAATATGAAACAACTGGATTCTGTTGGATACAAAGTCACAGGTAAAACTATAGACAATGACAATATGACTGTGGTTCATTGCCAACATTCACAGTAGAAAGCAGTGCTAAGCTGGGTGTGGTAATGCATGCCTGTAATCTCAGTACTTAGGAGGCTGAGATGGGGATCACAAGTTCAAGACCAACCTCAGCAAGTTAGTGAGACTTTCAGTAACCTAGAGAGACCCTGTTTCAAAACTAAAAATAAATTTTAAAAAGGGGCTGGGGCTGTAGCTTGGAGGTAGAATGTCTCTAGAGGGTTCAATCCTTAGTCCAAAAAGAAAGGAAAAAAAAAAAAAAAACCTGTTAAATTCCAGTTTAGTTTATGAAAATAAATATCTAAGTTTCCTTGTCGAAACTCAAGGATATTACATGTTGGGGTCAAGCATATTAATGTTGTACAGGTGTTAAACAAAAAAGATTGTAAGTTTTCATAAAAATAGGTTTACCTAGTTATATATTTTCAAAGCCCTTCTTTTGATACAACTCAGCATTATTCATTTTTCATTCTGCATTGACTAAGTACAGTACCAGATTTTATGCAGAGCATAGCTAAAGTGTTCTTTTAACCCCCAAATGCTAATAAATGATTTGATGTTTACAGGAATACAAGCGCAAGTTAGCCAGAGTTTCCCTGGTGCGCAAAGAACTCAGGTCCCGGATCCAGAGCCTGCCAGACTTATCTCGACTGCCCAATGTCACAGGCAGCCACATGCACCTGCCCTTTGCTGGGGACATCTACAGTGAAGATTGATGACCAGTCTCTCTTTGCAGGGCCCAGGACTTTGCAAGAGATGGAGGCAGGTTAGGTGGATAGTCCTCTAGCGTTATTTTTGTATATTATTGAGAGTGATACTAACAAAAGAAGTAAGTAATTTATAAAATTGTTTAAAATGTTGGTTTGTTTACTATTCTATTAGTAAGTTAACATGACCTAGTTTAAACAAAGTGATGATCTCTGTGTATTAAGCTCACAAATAGCGATTATTTTCAAAAGATCTTTTTGTAAATTTTTTTGATCTAGAGCCTTGTGAGAAAGTCCATGTTTCTATATTTCTTCATGTATTTTCAATTGTTTTTCTTTATTTTTTCCAGCATTTAATCACTGTATACTATCTAATTCCTAAAGGGAAAGAACAAATCAGGAGTTGGTTGAGACTTTATTATGGTATAGACAGGACTTGATTATAGAAGGGACTAAATATTCCAGCTAATGTTTATCCTCCCCAACCCAAATATCAGTTTCGTGCCTCTCCACGTTTTTGGTTCCTTATTCCCTAGAGGTCAGAAATTTAACACTAAACATGGATGCCAGTTGGAAGGTCAGATCAAAGCCTAGAGAACTTTCCCCAATAGCTCTGTACGAGTTCCATTCCAACTGCCAGTATAGAATAAAAAGATTGTTAAATAGGGACTCCCTTAATTATACTGTTGAAAATTATTTAAGTAGATTCATATGAAAATCGTATAAATTTTGGCACTCTACTAAAAAAACAACTTTGGTTCTGGAACTGATTTCTATTTGTCAAATCAGTATCCTTTTAGCATAATTGATCCCTCTCATAAAAAAGCCATCTATGGAGTTAAGAGAAACATAAAATTATGATACTCTTAATATTCCCTCAGCCATGTAACTTAAAAAACAGTAGTATTTTTAGCTCTAATAGTGCAAGAACATAATATTCATTAATATTCAGTAAAGTAGCTTGGAACATTTTTAATGTTTCCTTAAGGTTTTTGAATGACTGTACATTTGGAAATTAAGCAGTACTGCAATACAGGGTAGATCTGGTAAACTTTATATTTGTATATTTACAGATGTAAATACAAAAACAATTTACTTTTACTTTTTATTTCTCACCCTGTGTGTTAGAGCAGTTGCATGCTCTCCAGCTTTCTTTTTAAATCACATTGTAAAGCTGTGGATTTGTATTCAATAATGACTTAGGATAAACATTTTTCTCATCCATTGCTTTACGTATTAGACATTTCTCATTGTAAGCAGATTAAAATTAGATAGTCAATAAAACATCTTTTAAATCCCACAAGCCAATTATGTCTCACTACTCTAAAATGGCTTCATTTTGATTCTTTCTCAGCATTAGAGATTACAGTTAAAAATGGATTTACACATGAGGGAGAGGCATTTTATTTTTAATAGCCAGTAGGTCTGGAAACAGTGCGTTAACAATTTGACCTCTCTCCAAAAAGATACATGTAAGTAGTCCTCATCTATAAATGTCTTAAATTCCAAAGCATTTTGGACAACTTTTGGGAGTTAGGACACATTTTTTCACCAAATAATTGTCATTAGGTTCCCTGTGCACACTGCTACTGAAAACTCATCTGGGAACCTAATCCACTTAACCATGAATGTACTTAACTTTTAATATAGTTGATAAATTACTAATCATAGATCCTGACCAGCATTTGTAATAATATCACTCTAGAGGAATTGTGTGTGGCAGCCAGACTCACACATTGGGGTGTCCGCCTGTGCTGTGTACCTGTCCCTAGGTGTAGGAAATGGAAGAGAAGATTCAGCAAAGGGGGCAGGTAACAAATGCACAGTTACAAAGCCTGGTTATATCTGTTATGAAAGTATGTCAAGTAAGTTAGGTTTTGTTTGATGTTAATGTGAAAGTGAGAACTTGTATGTTAACTTATTTTCAATTATCTTGACCTTATTTATGATCTGCTGAAGTGGTGATTTATCCATTTGAAATATATATTTTTTCCACTTAAAACTAATTTATAAACTATGTACTCCTGGAAAGATTTGAAACCTTTTAGAAGTTTGTTGAAATATTTTCACCTTTAAGACAGACTTCCAATTTAGATGCTGATTTTAATGCCAGTATCTGCTCTAAATATTTATGATAAAATGCATTATTTTTTTAAAGAGCTTGATGAGATTTGTGATAAGTTAGTACTCAAGAACCTGAGTCCCACCCCTTGACCAGTCCTCCACAGACCTCAGTTGTTGGTTAGTTCACTAGCTGAACACAAACAGTGTAGTCTGTTTTAGCACTCATGTTTTCAGCCCTGTGATAGTTAACATGGTAAGCTTTAGCAGTAAATAGTCTTCCTTCCTGAAGAGACAAATTTTCTCAAGAAATGGGGATAGGTGGAGTACTGTAATACCAAATTCTTAAATCATGAGCATTTTCTCCACTGTGTACCTGAGGCAAATCATGCATCTGAGTGCGGCTTGGCCTGGCCCGGCCCCTCAAGAGAAAAGCATGTCGCCATACTTGCCATAGGGGTGCTGTGCTCTGAATGGATCATCACTCTTTTCTCCGCAAAGAGTGCAGAGAGCTGTCTGGAGTGGCAATCTGAACAAATTCCCTGGCACTCCCTCTGTCACTACAGTAGGTAAAAGAACCATAGTGGAGAACTGGGAGCCCAAGGAAATCAGTTGTGCTCAAGAGGCAGCCGCCCTGTGAGCAAAACCATTCCAGAGGCAGCTTTTTTGGTGGTACCTTTCACACGCACTCTGAATCAGGGTTTTCCTGTAAGAAATCCTTCAGAATCAGCAAAAGCTGGGGTGACCCCCGGTCATCTTGATTTATAAAATTAAAAGAACAAAACAAACCTAGGTTGTCAGTTGTCACTGTAGATGAGCACATCATCTTTTATGGGATAGTTATTGAACTGGTTCTGGAACTATTTTGAGAAAAAACTCAAAAGTACAAATTCACTAATTTTAGGGAAAGTTAGACGGTCCTTTCTGAATTTTCCATTCTAAAAATTTACATAATATGAAACAACATAAAGCTACTAAACTGCTTTGTAATCTATTAAGAGATAGCTCCTAAAGATGTAGTCTTCTTTCATAGGTGTTGCACTATATCAAAGCTTTTAAAGGTGTAAACCCAGTTCTCTGTGTAGAAAGGGAACATTGTTACTTGATGACTTTATTTATACAGAGCATTTGTTGCCAACTATAATTCCAGCCATCTGCTTGTGAGTCTGAGGTGGCAGTCACACATGGGAAGATGAATTCTCCCTGTTGTTTACCCCATTTTCTTTGGCTGTATCTGATGACAGTATAAGATGTTCTTAATAAAGTTTTATGTTCTTTTTGAAGCTTCCTTGTGTAGGTTGTTTTTGTGACTCTGATTCAGTGGAGGTGGGGTGGGATGTGGAGGGATCAATGGACAGGGAGGGAAGGGAAAAGCATGGAAGTATTCAGAGATGTTGTGGCAGACACATACTGAAGAACATCGTTGTACTTGGTCTTTAGCTCCCAAACGAGCGAGCATCAGAACCACCAAGCCTTTACTAAACTACAGATGGCTGGGCCCTCCCCACAGAGCTCGAGTGAGTCAGTAAGCCTGGTGTAAGGCCTGATGTGCACTTTTCTATCAACTTGATGCTGATGTTACTGTGTTTAGGGATCACATATTGACAACCACTGTTCTGGACCAACTCTGAAGTCTGTGACTTTACTTTATGATTTAAAATATTTATGCAATTCCAGGTAATAATAAAGTATGGGTTTTACAGCTCATTATGTAGCAGGTTCCTTATGGGTAGAGAATAAACCTTCTGACCTGCTGCTTAGTAGAGCTAAGTGCTTTCAAGTGAACAGACTGACTTGATACCAGTACCACAGTCCTTCTCACCACACCTTGAACTTAAAGCAAAATTGATGAATACTGGAAATCTATGGGAGTCTCTAGGGCAATGTTTGTCCAGCTTTGATAAGATTTTGGGGCATCTGAAAAAAGTACACATACCTACAGAGACAAAACTTCTTGACTCTTCTAATCTAGGAAATTTGGGAGATGTGGTCCTCTCACTAGTGTCCCTGGTACTCCTTTTCCAGAAGGTATCTGGTTACTTTCTGAGTGCAGGTGCTTCCCATTCCCATCCACTTTCTTCCTCTGCAATAGTATGTTTTATACAGTGGAACTTTTATCCAGAGATTCTGTTTCAGAAGATTAGGGATAGATCCAGAAATCTGCATTTTATTTTATTTGTGGTATTGGGGATTGAACCCAGAGGCATTTTACCTCCAAGCTACACTATACTCCCTACTCTTTTTGTTTTCTAACAGGGTCTCACCAGGTTGCTGAAAGTCTTGTCAAGTTGTTGAGGCTGTCCTAGAACCTGCCATACTTCAGTCTCAGCCTCCCACGTACTGGGATAAGAGGCATGTACCACCATGCCTGGCCAGAAATCTGCATTTTATTTTATTTTTTGCGGTACTGGGGATTGAACTCAGGGGCATTCTACCTCCGAGCTATACCCTCAGCCCTATTTTTTATTCTTTATTTTGAAAACAAGTCTCAATAAGTTGCGGAGGGCCTCACTAGGTAGCTGAGGCTGGCCGCGAACCCAGATCCTCCAGTCTCAGCCTCCCGAATGCTGGGAGAAATCTGCATTTTATTTATTTATTTATTTTTGCGGTACTGGGGATTGAACTCAGAGGCATTCTACCTCTGAGCTATACCCCCAGCCCTATTTTTTATTCTTTATTTTGAAACCGAGTCTAAGTTACGGAATGCCTCACTAGGTAGCTGAGGCTGGCCGCAAACGCGGATCCTCCGGTCTCAGCCTCCCGAATGCTGGGATTACAAGTGTGCGCCACCACGCCCGGCTAGAAATCTGCATTTTAAATAAGCTGCTCAGATGATTCTGATGCAGGTACTGGATGGACTGCATTTTGAGGAACAATGCCCTACAAAGCATACTTGGTGACAGTAATGGGAGCCCATACAAATAAGTGCACCTTCTGCACACCAATATCTGTTCTAAGTACTGTACTTAGTCTTTGCAATAGACACTTTGATCATTCCAATTTTATACGTGGGTAACTGAGACAGTTCTGCATGACTCTGAACAAGCCAAGTAGTGAATCTGAGATTCAAATTCAACTCCCAATTGTCTCCAAGACTGTACTCCTTAACCATGATGCTGCCTCTTAGGTTGTAATGCTGTGTCCAATATCACCAAGACTACATTTTGCATAACTTGTCAGGCTAGAGTTAAATTAACATTATGCAAGAATCAAATTAAAAAGCAACATAGCTAAGCTGGGAGTAGTGGCACATGCCTGTAATCCCAGTACTTGGCAGGCTAAGACAGGGGAATCACAGGTTAGAGGCCAGTGCACAGTAACTTAGTGAGACCCTGTTTCAAAATAAAAAATATAGGGCTGGGGTTGCAGCTCAGGTGTGGAACACCCTTGGGTTCAATCCCCAAAACCCCCCCCGCCCCCCACCAAAAGAAAAAAAAAGAAAAAAAGCAACATAGCTAAATGCACTACTGAAGGATAGGTGCTTGTAGAGGGATGCTACACCAAATTGTTGTTTCTTGAGTTGAAATATATATATATATACTGATGTATACATATAAATTTTAAACATTTTAAAGTATATTCTGGAAATTAAGTACATGGATATTATTCAACCATTACTCCCATCCACCTCTAGAACTTTTTTCATCTTTACCAACTGAAACTCTATATCCATTAAACAGTTACTCCCATTTCCAGTCTCCAACAACTACTTTCTATATGAATTGGATTTTTCTAGATTCCTCAGATAGAATTATAATACTTTACTTTTGTGAACTATTCCACTTAGCATAATGTGCTCAAGATGGTCCATGATGTAGCATGTGTCACAACTTTTCTTTCTTGTTAATGCCAAATAATATTCCACTGTATCCATATACCATATTTTGTTTGTTTCTGTCAGCAGACATTTGGGTTGCAGGTTGCTTCCACCTTCTGGTTTTTGTGACTAATGCTGCAATGTATATGGTTGTACAAATATCAAGTCACTGCTTTCTTTTCCAGTTATTTTTTCCAAAGCAATTATTTGTATTCACATCAACAAAAACTGGAGTTAGAATGAATGACTGATGGGGACACCCTAGATATTTGATGTACTCTGTTTAAGATACTTTGTTAGGTTTTTTGAGGTACACAGAGATCATTCAGTTTACAATCTAGTGGGAACAGAAGTGACAATTTTTAGAATTGACTAAAGCGTACCTTTATTTTGAACTAGCATTTCTTCTAAGCCAGAGGTTTGTTAGGCTAGCAGCATTAGCCTCAGCTGGGAGCTTTTTAGACGTGCATATTCTTGAGCCAGGCGTGGTGGCGCACACTTGTAATCCCAGTACCTGGGAGGCTGAGACAGGAGGATCCCAGTTTGCAGCCAGCCCCAGCTACTTAGCAAGGCCCTCCGCAACGTAGTGAGACCTTGTTTCAAAATAAAGAATAAAAAATAGGACTGAGGTGTAGCTTGGAGGTACAATGCCCCTGGATTCAATCCCCAGTACCGCAAAAAAAACTAAAACCAAACCAAACCAAAACAAAACAAAAACCATATTCTTGGACCCCAGACTTACTGAATCAGAAAAGTTGAGGTTGGGGATATGTATCATTTTTTTTTTGTTTGATACTGGAGATTGAACCCAGGGGCATTCTAGCTCCAAGTTACACCCCAGCCCTCCCCCCTTTAAAATTTTTATATTGATATAGGGTCTAAGTTGCTGAAGCTGGCCTTAAAGTACTGGGATTACAGGCATGTGCCACTGAGCCCAGCCTTTTTTTTTTTTTTTGGTACTGGGATGGAACACAGGTACATTCTACCTTCAAGCTACACCACAGTACTTTTTTTTATTTTGAAACAGGGTCTTACTAAGCTGATAAGGCTAGCCTTGTACCTGAGATCCTCCTGTCTCTGCCTTCCAAGCTCTGGGATTACAGATGTGGGCCACTGTGCCCCGCTGGGGATATGTATCTTTTAACAAGCTCTCTAGGTAATTGGAATGAGCACTTTTATTCTAGGCATCCAACACTTTACCTCAAGTAGCTGTCTTCTCATATATATGGGAAAGTTTTAGGAGTAGAAAGACTTGGTCCAACCAAAGCAACTGTAATAGTGTGCCTTCCTGACTAGCCAAGAAATGCTTTTCATCTGCTTTAGTTCTTATGAACCCCACTCTCCATTCCTCTGTATTATCTTATTTCATTCCTTTGCCTGGTATATCTCCTGTAATCCATCTGCAGATGGTAGAGTGAAGGAGAAACAAATAAAATTGGGATCTATCATCTGCTTTACCTAAAAGACTCAGCCCTTGACATAATTATATCATTGTAAGTTTAGCTATTTTAATTGCTGAAATCCATGTGATTTCATTTTCAATTGTTTGGATAACATATAAAATGGAAACCTCTTATGCCTGTTTGATAAGCAGATCACTGAAGTGGAATGCGCAATGCACTGTAGAATTTTATATATATTTGAATTCTGTGCTTCATGAAAAAGCACTAAAAACTGAAATTCTGAATCAATCTAAATGGTACTGTTGCCTTGGCTTCAAACTTGAAATCCCTCTATTTTAGTCTCCCAAGTACTGGGATAATAAGCTTGTGCCACTGTGCCTGGCTCTCAATTTCCTTTTGAAAGAAAATGACATAATGAAAACTGCTAAACTAAAGGAAAAGAAAATAACACCACCACTCAGTGTCTACATATATATCTTTACTCTTTTCAAGAACCTTTGATATATTTTTGATCTTCAACAACCACTCTGTAAAGTCTCAGTTACTCATTTTAATGAGATATTTCCCCCATAAATACTGAAGGATGCCAAGAAAAGTTTGCTCCTGGATCTAATTTCCATATATTCAAAGAATAAATAAAAGTTAAAAAAAAAAAAAAGTATTTCACTATAGTTTCAGACATTTCTTATCTTTTTTTGGTATAGGGATTGAATGTAGTAATGGAGAGTGGGGTTCATAAGAACTAAAGAGGCTTTCTACCTCGAAGTATACCCCGAGACCAATTTTATTTCTTATTTGGAAACACGGTCTCACTAGGTTGCTGAGAGCCTTGCTAAGTTGCCGAGTCTGTCTCTGAACCTGTGATCCACCTGTCTCAGCCTCTCAAATACTGGGATTATAAGTGTGCACCCATGCCTGGCTACATTTCTTATTTTCAAAGTCCAACCTTTATAGAGAAGATAAAAAATTTCTGAAGTCCACCTTTGAATTATTTTTGGATTCACTCTGACTAAGCAACATTTTTAATTGCGAGAAGTGTTTCTTTCTTTTGCTCTCATTCTTTGAGGAGCAAATGGGTGTTGATTGTCCAGATGCAGGTGTTCTGAAAAGAAAAAAAAAAAAAAACCTATACTTAGTTATACTGTCAAATGACAAAAACATTTCCTGTTTAGATAATGTCTACTAAAATCATTTTCTACTTTTTTGTATTATGGCTATATCTGGGCAGCAGCTGTACTCAACAGTCACTCCTATTTTAAGAAAATCTCATGGGCAGTATTGAGGAGGTATTCTGGTTAGCTGTGGAACCTTCTAGCATATCTGATAGAAAAGCCTGGAGGTGAAGTGTTATCAGGTCTGAGTTTTCTTTGAGCCTGAAGCCGACATTCATAACAATTCTAAGCAAAGACTGTAAAAACTTTCCTTCTTCTCAAGACCACTTCATTTTTCCAAGGTGAAAGATCTCAACCAACACATGGAAGCACCATTCTATTGTATCTTCCCCACTAGACTGTCGGCTCCATGTGGCAGACACTATATTACTAGGTGTCTATTCTACTGCTTTTTTGACAGTGCCAAGCACAGACTAGACATCTAGAAATATCTGAGCAAATGATTTCCCATTGGAGTGTATTTCATTTGCTCTAATTGTGTTCTATCCCCTTGAATCCTTACATGGGATTTGTCAGTTTGATCTCTCTTCTGACCCTGTGTGTAGGGTACATGTGCAGTATCTTTCCCATTCTCACATATTTATTTAAAAAGTACAGTTGTCCCATGACAACTGCTTGGTTCTGGGACCTTCCCACCATGAGACCCCAGATCTACAGATGCTCCAAGTGCCTTTCATAGAGTGGCATAGTATTTGCATATAATCTATGCATATTCTCCCTTACAGTTAAGTCATCTCTAGAGTACTTATAACACTTAATACAAGGTAAAGACAATAAAAAGTTTTATTGTATTATTTGGGAATACTAAAAAGAAAAACCAACTATACATCTTTAGTTCAGATGCAATTTTGCTTTTCTGAATACTCTTCATCCACTACTGGATGAATCTGCAGACACAGAACCCTCGGATACAGAGGGTCAAGAATGTAGAGAAAACTGGACTTGAAATCTTAATTCTTACCCAATTTATAAACTTTAAGCCTAACATAAAAATTTAATAAGCAGAGATAATCCAGTCTTTGCTAGATTTTGTTATTCATACTGAAAGATGACCAGACTCACGTTTTCTTTTGTAATAAAATGTTCCAAAATTTCTTTCCTAGTTTCTGTGGAGTTAAATTTAAATTTAGCGGCTAAAGTATCAAAGATTACTAAAATAAAACACATGCCCAGTCATATGGTTAACTTAATATCTGACAAATGCCTATTCAGTTAGATTAACATAGCAATTTCTGAAAAGGAACAGAACAAAAGCAAAGGTTTGGAGCAGGAAAGTATACTGTCAGTGGTTCAGTTTTGCTGGCACATAGCATAACTAAGGCAAAGTAACACAGGCAGACAGGGTGGTACCAGATGGTGAGGGCTGGAAGACATGCTGGAGCATGCTGGATCAATATGTTACAGAGTTAGGTGTTAATCAGAGTTGTGCTTCAGGAAAGATGATCAGACTAGAAAGGCTTGAAACTAGAAATTGGAAGACCCATTTGGACAAAATAAGGACCTAAACCAGGAATAGCAGCAGTAGGGAGAAAAGAAGAGAACAGATGCAAGCATCATGAAGCTGAACAGACAGAAACTGGCAACAAGGACCAGGAGAGTAGGAGTTGTTGACTAGTCCATGATTTTAGGCATCTAGAAGGGCATGTTCATTTGCAGAATTAGGGAACTTAGGAACATGGCTGGGTTTGAGTGGTGAGCTGTGGAGACATGAACTAAGTTTTAGTCATGCAAAGGGTTGGAATGAATAGATTTATCAGGCAACTGTGAATACACCCAGGAAGAGACTGAAGGAGTAATATACCTGGATGCCATTTGCACTGAGATGAGTTGAAGATATGGGGGTGTGTGACATGAGAGAATAGGTTACAAAGGAAAAAAGAAGCCAAGGTCTGAACTACATGAGATATTTAGGAGTATATATTAAACAGAGGGAATTAGAAGAGATCCTTGAATCAACACTGGCAATTTTAATAAAGCTGATGAATTAGGATACCTGAAAAACAATGCTGGGCTCTTGCCTTTGGAACCAGACATATGACTTAGGTTTGCAGAACTTGGAGTCTTTCCCTCTGATCTCTTCAAGTTGAGTTTATTCATAGGGGTCGTAGGACTGCTCTTCAATGCTGTCAGAAAGCTTCTACTTTTACCATAATGTTGAACCGTTTTGTTGCATGTTTTACAAGTAATCAGCTATTATAAAAAAGAAGAAATATAAGTCACATGAGTTCTCTTATAATGTAATTCAATAAACCACATGTTCCCTGAATTCTGGTGTCAGGGTCCTAGAGGTAAGTAACACAAACTGTTCTCTGGGAGCTTGTACTCTAGAGCAGGATTGAGACAAGACAAATTTAATATAAGAATATTTTCAACAAAAAATTAGTGGCTAAATATCTATATTACATTTAAATAGTTTTTTTTTTTTTTTTTTTTTTTTTAAAAGATAATCAACTCTAAGCTTTCTCAATGTAAAACCATTATTTGGGAGTATTGGGGAGGAAACTGGGGATGGCACTCTAACATTGGTTTTTTTTTGTAATAATAATAATAGACATTTCTTTTTTTTTTTTTTTTTTGTTGTTGTTGTTGGTGATACTGGGGACTCAACCTAGGGGCATTCTATCTCTGAGCTATACCCCTAGTCTTATTTTTTATTCTTTATTTTGAAACATGGTCTAAGTTGTGGAGGGCCCCACTAAGTAGCTGAGGCTGGCCGCGAACCTGGATCCTCAGTCTCAGCCTCCCAAATGCTGGGATTACAGGCATGCGCCACCACGCCCGGCCTTCAAGATTCCTTTTTTAAGAAATGGCCTGCTTTTTAGCTAAATGCCTTTCTTCAACATATCTCACTCAAGATGCACAGAATTCAGCCTATGCCTCAGCAGAATTAACTTAAACTGGTTTAGATGAGAGGTACTCAGATGTTCATAAATAAATGAAAATGCAAATGGAAGATCTGCATATATCAAAGCCTATTTTGCTTTATACTTCTTAGAAAGCTACATATAGATCAAAATAAACCAGCAAAACAAATACCAATGGCATTATTCTAGCTGACCACTAATTAAAACAGATTAGAAGGTAAGCTTCATGAAGGCAAAATACTGGAAGATGAGAAAGCACTTATCTCCCCATTTAGGAATATTTTCCAAATATGTGGCAGTGATGTTTTTGAATATTACAATTCCCCAAGGAGTAAGTGAATTCTACTTCAATATTCTCTTTCTTTTCTACCCTCTAAGCATTCAATTTTATGACAAAACAAAATGTGCTTACCTGTCCAATACTGGTAAACTCCTAAATATGAAATTTCCAATCCAAGTTAGTACTAATTGTAGTCTTGGGCCAAACTTATGCTGTCATAATGTGCAGTACACAGTAGTGCCTGCCAAACAGCAAGCACTTGGACAGTTGTAAATGTTAACATAGAACATGAAAGATGAAAAATGTATCTGATACTGGCCTCCAGTTAGTAGGCTATAAATAATTTGATTTTTATTCTATTTTTATTTATTTTTGTGGTACTGGGGACTGAACTCAGGGCATTCTACCTCTGAGCTACACCCCCAGACCTATTTTTTTACTCTTTATTTTAAACAGGGTCTCATTAAGTTGCAGAGTGCCTCACTAAGTAGCTGAGGCTAGCCGAACCCCCATCCTCCTGTCTCAGCCAACTACTGGGATTACAAGCGTGTGCCACCACGCCTGGCTCTGTTTTATTCTATTTTATATCCTCAATACTAAGCATTGTAATGGCATATGATACACCCTCAATGAAGGTCTAATGAACACAAGATGCTCTCACCTTTGTTGAGCACACAAGTAACTACACACTAACATGAGGGGAAATGACTGAAGAAGAGATACTGACATTTACGTAGATAAGGTAAACTATGTGAAGAAAAGACCATTAACTGAAAAAACTGTAGTGATAACTGCAATTCGGGCTGAGTCACATTGGTCAGCTCAAGAAATCCTCAAATCTGTGAAAATAATTGTGTTCATTAATAAGATCTAAGAACAATTAAGAGCTCACAGCATTTAGTTTTTCATACCTCTTCAGTGAAAAATGAGACTATGCTATATTCTTTTTTTTTTTTTTTTTTTGCGGTACTGGGGATTGACCTCAGGGGCATTCTACCTCTGAGCTATACCCCCATCCCTATTTTTTATTCTTTATTTTGAAACCAAGTCTCACTAAGTTGCGGAGTGCCTCACTAGGTAGCTGAGGCTGGCCTCGTACCCAGATCCTCCTGTCTCAGCCTCCCGAATGCTGGGATTACAAGCGTGGGCCACCACGCCCGGCTATGCTATATTCTTGATGAAACAGTAATCACTAGAAAAAATTTTATGTATACATTTTGGTAATCCAAATACACTACTATAAATTTCTGAGTTACAGTCAGGCTGATATAAGAATCATTTACTTAATTTACTATACTTTATTCACATATTACTGGAACTGAAATCTTACCAATACACTTTTGGAGTCTTTGTACTTCTTCAGTATTTTTGCTTCTTTAAAGCTGAGTGTATTACTTCTTGCTTCTCGATTAAGGAGTTTCTGTATTTTGGGTGTCAGTCTGGCCTTGGGTTTGAGACGCACACGTGAGTTATCCAGAACTAACAACTGGAAACAGTATGGACATGTTTCTTCAAAAGTGGCATTATCATCTAAAATTATACAAATGAAAGTGGGTATTTAATATGAGCAGATACACATTTCCTTTAAACAAACTCAAAATAGGAAAAGTTACGAAAACAAACTGGCATCAATTTATTTTGCAAAATCCTGGAATTCTATCCACGTGTTCCTTTCAATAGATAGGCATGTCTCTAATCCTTGCCACCAAGCCGGGCGTGGTGGCACACGCTTGTAATCCCAGCATTTGGGAGGCTGAGACCAGAGGATCCGGGTTCGAGGCCAGTCTCAGCTACCCAGTGAGGCACTCCGCAATTTAGTGAGACTCGGTTTCAAAATAAAGAATAAAAAATAGGGCTGGGGGTATAGCTCAGAGGTAGAACACCCCTGAGTTCAATCCCCAGTACTGCAAAAAAAAAAAAAAAAAAAAAAAAGAACACTTAATCCTTGCCACCAGTTCATAATTTGTTACTAGTTATAAAAAAAAAAATTACTATTTCACCAACATATTTACAAACAAAACTGCACTGTAATCTTTGTTTCTTTTTTTAAACAGCATAACCAATACTTATAGAGGACCTACTGTGAGGCATTGTGACAAGTTCTAGAGATACAACCACTACAAAAGAGCAAAGGAGCCAGGTGTGGTGGTGAACACCTGTAATCCCAGTACTTGGGAGGATGAGACAGGAAGTACAGGTTAGAGATCAGTCTCAGCAATTTAGTAAGGTCCTCAAAAACTCAGTGAGACCCTATTTCAAGATAGGGTCAGAGCCGGGTGTGGTGGCACACGCTTGTAATCCCAGCATTTGGGAGGCTGAGACAGGAGGATCTGGGTTCGCAGCTAGCCTCAGCTACAGCTACCTAGTGAGGCACTCCGCAACTTAGTGAGACCCTGTTTCAAAATAAAGAATAAAAAATAGGGATGAGGGTATAGCTCAGAGGCAGAACGCCCCTAAGTTCAATTCCCAGTACCGCCAAAAAAAAAAAAAAAAAAAAAAAAAAAAAAAAAGGTCAGGAGTCTATCTCAGAGGTAAAACGGCCCTCGGTTCAATCCCTAGTACCACAAAAGAGCAAAGAATACATCTGTAACTTAGCTCTGCCAAATGTAAAATTTATTCATATTTACGGAGTGACTAGTAAGTGCCAGACACTGTTCTGGGTGTTGGAGATACAGCAGTAAACAGAAACAATTCAAGGAGGCAGAAGTGCTGGCAAGAAAAAAGTAACATAGAGCCGGGCGTGGTGGTGCACGCTTGTAATCCCAGTACTTGGGAGGCTGAGACTGGAGGATCTGGGTTCACGGCAAGCCTCAGCTTAGTAAGGCCCATGCAACTTAGTGAGACTCTGTTTCAAAATAAACAATAAAAAATAGGGCTGGGGGTATAGCTCGGAGGTAAAATGCCCCTGCGTTCAATCCCCAGTACCTCAAAAAAAAAAAAAAAAAAGTAAGATAGAAAAGGGGAATAGAGTGTTTATGGAGCTACTATAATTTTAAGTAGGGAGGCTAGGGAAGTGACATTTGATGGAAGTAATCAAAACAGTATATGAGGTGAGAGTTCAGGCAGAGAGCTCCAAAGGCCCTTAAACAGCAAGGTCTAGTGTGGCTGGAGTCAAGTGAACAAATGAGAAAGTTTAGAGAGGTCATGTGGGCCTATCCTATAAGGCTGCATGATCCTTTTCTTTCAAGGACTTCCACTTTTACTCTGAAATCGGAAACCATTTTGAACAGAGAAGGGACATGAACTAGCTTTGGTTTTTATCAAGATCACTCTGGTTGCTGACTTGAAAACAGACTATAGGAATACACACATGCTGGTAGCAGTAATCCAGGAGAGGTGGTGATGACTCTGACTGGGGTAGAGGCAGTGGATGTAGTGAAAAGCCTAGATTTGGGATATATTGCTGAAATGAGAAGAACTGGAGGAGCTTGTTGGAGGAGGGGGGAGTTACGCACAGGTTTGGGACACAGTTAAGTTTGAAATGCCTACGAGATATTCAAAGGTTGTCAAGAAAGCATTTGGGAGCCGGGCATGCCTCAGCAACTTAGAGAGATCCTTTCTCCCCCCTCCCCCCCCACCCTTGTCCCACACACAACGGCATTTGGTTATTAGCCTAGATTTCAGAGGAAGTCTGGGCTGGAATTTGGAAGGCCTCAGTATACCGTATTTAAATGCCATGAGACTGCATAAAAAACTGTCACCAAGGAAGTGTAGCTAGGAAAAAGGTCCAAGGGCTCAGTCCTGGAACACAATATTTAGAGGTTGGGAGTATTAGGAACCAGCAAAGCAGATCGAGAAGAGCTGGCTCAAGAGATAGGAGATCAACTATGTGAACGGCCCGGAAGCCAGTGGAAACTATTTCCAGGACTGGTCATTGTGCTAAATACTATTAACAGGTCAAGTAAGGTTAGGCACATTAAAGGACTTGTATTTCTCACGAAACTGAGAACGCCCTGGGCTTGTTTTGTTTTTAATGAGAGAGCGAGTCAGTCGGCCTTCACGATCGTCCCGAGCGCTGTGCGGAGTGGAGAAGAGCGGGGCGACAAGAGCCTAACCCACGACAGACAGGCTTTCTCCCTACCGTGAGACGAACTGTAGGCCCAGCTGTAAAAGAGAAAGAGACTCGTGAGGAGCAAAGGCCACCTCCTGGCCCTCACCTCCCGCTTCCCTCCGGGCCCTCTCTTACAGGAGGTAGCGCGCCTGGCCCGGGCAGCTATCGTGGAGGTTCCGAGCCGCAGCCTCGAGATAGTGCTTCTGCCTCATCGCCGCCGCCGCCGCCGTGGAGACCCGCAGGAAATAGGAGACCCGGAAGTTGGTTTCCTGGAAGGACCAACGTTGGCCTCAGGTTTCAAGCTCCCTCCGGAAACAAGCGCTCTTGGCTAAGAGTTCCGGTTTTCTTCTTGTCCCGTCTGGCGCGCTGGCGCACCCAGCCAGGCAGTGGCTCACACTGTCCTATGATGGTGGCCCTCCGGTCCCACCCTAGCAGGACTGCTTAAACCCCAGTGAGGTTTGATTTTTTTTTTTCATGCACATCTTTAAGTGATATTAAATGTGTTTTTACTGACGTGTATGGTAGTGCAGCTGGCTTTTTTTCAAGGTGGAGAGCAAGTTATGCAAAGACCTCTTATTAGGTAGTGTTTTCCTATTTGCATTGAAATAAAAATAGTGAACAATGAGCATCAAATATGGGCCAGATGCTTTAAAAAAGCATCTTAACGCCTTGTACCAATACTTGGGAGACTGAGATAGGAGGATTGCAGATTCGAGGAAAGCCTCAGCGGATAGTGAGATTCTCATCAACTTAGTAAAATCCTGCTTCGAAATTAAAATAAAATAGGGCTGAGAGTGTAGTTAGAGGTAGAATGTCCCTGGTTTCAATCCCCAGGCAACAAAACAAAAACCAGGTATTAATTCATGGTGAAATGCCACTTCACTATATAGAAAAGCATCTTTTTTTTTTTTTCTACTCTAATCATTTTCACTAACCAACAAAGCAGAAAAGAGGGAGAAAGCACACCATCTCACTGCCTCCCACCACATAGCCAGTCTATTTTTCTCTCCTCTGAGCATCATGCTCCTACATCTGATGCCTCCTCAGCATCTCTACTTGAATTGCAACTTGTCTTCTCAGTCACAGTATGGTCAAAATAGCACTCCTGATTTTCCCTGTCGAACTGCCCCACTGTATTCTTCCATCTTAGCACCCCAAGCATTACTGCTGCTTCCCCTTGCCCACCACTTGCAGCTGGTCTGCCTGCAGCTCCCGCTGGTTCTCTACCAGCACCAAAAATACTACTCTGCCCACTTCTCTGCACCAGTACATCCACCCTCTTTTCTTGCCTGCACCCCTACCAGGGTTCCCTCCTTTCTTACTTGCTTCCTCTCCTACTCTTCCAGTCCATTCTCAACAAGGCAGTCTAAGCAGCCTCTTTTTTTTTTTTTTTTCCTTTTAGTACTTGGGATTGAACCCAGGGGCATTCTACCTCTGAGCTACACTCCCAGCCCTATTTTATTTTTTTATTTTGAAACAAGTCTCACTAAATTGCTGATGGCGTTCCTAAATTGCTGAGGCTGGCCTTGACCCTTCGAACCTCCTGTCTCAGCCTCTCAAGTACTGGGATTACAGGCGTGTGCCACTGTGCCCAGCTTAAGGAGCCCTCTTAAAATGTACAGTAAATCTCTTTGTGGACACAGAATGTTCCTGTTCAGAGCCTTTTCAAAGCTCCTCAGTGCACTGGGAACATTAGCACCTGTTCATGTTCTCTAGGCCCTGCCTGGGCAGGTGGTTGTCCCCACCCCGGACCTCATCTCATCTCATCTTCCCACCTAACACTACTCACTCGTCCACTGGCCTAGCCTCACTGGCCTTCACTCTTACTCTCAAACGTGTCCTTCTCAGGCCTACTCCAGGGCCTTTGCTGTTTTCTGCTTTGGGTCAAGTACCTTTCCAAGGCTGCTTTTCTGCATTACAGACTTTCCTTGACTACCTGAATAAAGAATTCTTCCCTGCCCCACCCACCCAATCATTCTCTGCCATTATTGGTTTTTATTCTTGTCATAGGTGAACCTAAATCTGGCCTGAGGATACCTCTATACTTGAGTCCTTATGTAATGCACTGCAACCTAACTTAGTATGAAAACTACTTTTATAACAAATAGCTGAATCTCAGCCAATCATGGTAGCCAACCTGCAGCCAATCACAAGTGGCCGACTGATTAGACCAAGTTCAGATAAGGCAAATACCACGCTGTAATGAATCAAGCTATCTCTGTACCTCACTTCTATTTTCTGTCCATAAATGCTGCCTGCCCACGTTGCAGGTGGAAGTTCTCTAAACCTGTTCTGGTTTTGAGGGCTGCCTAATTCATGAGTCATTCTTTGCTTAATAAAATCCTGTTAAATTTAAATTGTCTAAGTTTTTCTTTTAACATGTAGTAAGCTTAGTATCTGAAACTGTCTGTTCACTCGTCGTTTACTTGGACCTGTCCAGAATGAGCCAATGGTGGCAGGACTTGGTGAATCCTGTTTGCTATTCTGTACATGGTCCCTAACCCAGAGCCAGGCATAGAGAAGGGGCTCAGTAAGGATGTGCTAGATGTGTAAGTTCTCACAAAGGCCTCAGTAGGCAGACACTGTTGCCATTCCCACTTCACAGGTGAGGAGATTGAGGCTCAAGGAGAAGTCATTCTGCCAAGGTTACACAACTGACCTAAGATTTGACCTGGCTGGGCATGGTGGTGCACGCCTGTAATCCCAGTACTTGGGATACGGAGACAGGAGGATCACAGGTTTGAAGATAGCATCAGTAACATAAAGAGACTCTCAGCAACCTTGCAAGACTCTGTTTCAAAACAAAACAAAAAGGGCTAGTGGTGTAGTTTGGAGGTAAAAATGGCCGTGACTCCCAGTATTCGCCCCCCAACAAAAGTCCCTGTTGATGCTGATCCTATTCTTGCCTGATTAGCCTGTCTTTGATCTCCTAACACATCATGAGCCCTTAAGGGAAGGATGTGTTTCAGAGTCCAGGTTTCTGCAGCAATATTAATATCCTCTGCGTCATTTCCCTGCTCCAAAGTCTGCAATGGGAATCCAACTAAACTCCTCTAAGATAAGGCACTCTCACCTCTCCTTCTATCTCTAGAAACCTTGCATATATGTAATATCCCCCACCCAGGAATTTTTTTTTTTTTTTTTGGCGGTACTGGGGATTGAACTTAGGGACATTCTACCTCCGAGCTATACCCCCAGCCCTATTTTTTATTTTTTATTTTGAAACCGGGTCTCACTAAGTTGGGGAGTGCCTCACTAGGTAGCTGAGGCTGGCCTCAAACCCAGATCCTCGGGTCTCAGCCTCCCGAATGCTGGGATTACAAGCGTGCGCCATGCCCGGCTTCCAGGAATTCTTTTTAAACAAGAAGGCAGGACGAATTTAAGGTCAGCCGCCTCACTTGGACTCTGGTCTGTTACTAAGTGGATTTGTAGCCTTGAACAAACTTTACTCAGCCTGACCCTGACCAGCCATCCTAGTCCCGTGCATAGATGTCTGAAGAAGGGGATGGAACTATATAACTACACTATATAACTAATCATTTCAGTTATCATTTTCAGCTCACTCACCTTGTGCCTGGAACGTACCAAAGGGGAGCTGGGCGTGGTGGCGCATGCTTGTAATCCCAGTACTTGGGAGGCTGAGACAGGAGAATCGAAGGTTCATGGCCAGCTTCAGCGACTTAGTGAGGCCTTCCTCAACTTAGTGAAACCCTGTTTCAAAATAAAGAATAAAATAAGGCTGGGGAGGCAGTGGAGATCTGGCACACTGGCCCCGTCCATCTCCGTGCTCCAACATCCTCAGGATGTGGCTTTATCCTCCTGGTGCAAGATGGCTGCTGCAACTCTGGGCATGGTGCCTTTCTTCCAGACAGAAAGAGTGAAGTCCCAAAGTGCATGGTCTCTCTCTAATTCACAGAGTAAAGCCTCTGATTCCTTAGCCAAATCTGAGTCACTTAGCCAAATCATGAGCTGCAAGGGGCTTCATGAAAGTGGGAGTTTTTGGTTTTTTAGCCCCTGTAGTACAATTGGGAATGAACTTATGAACTTGGTTGGCCAATTAAGAGAGACTGCACAATGAGGAGTGCCTTAGTGTCCTCCCCTCCCTCTGCCTCCTGGTGGGGGAAGAGGTTCTCCTGTCTGCTAAAATACTCCTGACCTGTGCTCACAGGCTCCCCCACATCCTCAGGAACCTTATTCTGATTTTTTTTTCTTTATTTCGATGAGAACTAATTTCCCATAAACTTGAATATGAACTTCTGATCTCACCATTGAATTGTGCCTGTGTGCATTTTATCTGTGTACTAGTGACTTTGAGAATTAGACTAACACACTATTGTTCAGATGGTCACCAGGCAGTACATGTTTAGGACCTACCCAAAGAGCATTGCAAAGGACTTTGAAGCCGGGTGTGGTGGTGCACGCTTGTAATCCAGCATTTGGGAGGCTGAGACTGGAGGATCTGGGTTCGTGGCCAGCCTCAGCTACCTAGTGAGGCACTCCGCAACTTAGTGAGACCTGGTTTCAAAATAAAGAATAAAAAATAGGGCTGGGGGTGTAGCTCGAAGGTAGAATGCCCCTGAGTTCAATCCCCAGTACCCCCCCCAAAAAAAAGGACTTTGAAACCTGAACTGATTTTTTTGGGGGTGCCGGGGATTGAACTCAGGGGTGTTCTACCTCTGAGTTACATTCTCAGCCCTATTTTATTTTTAATTTTGAAACATAGTCTCTTTAAGTTGCTGAAGCTGGCTGCAAACCTGTGATCATCTTGTCTTAACCTCCCAAGTACTGGGATTAAAAGCATGAGCCACCACGCCCTGCTCAGAGCTGATATTTGAACCACAGTCCTTAGAGGATGGGTTGATTGCATGACCTGAACCTAAAATAAAATTATGCATACTCTCTATGGGAGTTAAATGAGACTTAGGGTCTCATTGCATAACATTTTAAATATCCACAAAACAATCCAAAGTTACAAGGCAGATAAAAAAAAAAAAAAAACAGGAAAATCTCAACTCACCTGGAAAACAATGAGCAACAGGCACCAACACTGAGATTGACACGGATGTTGGATTATGTGGCGAACATTGTGCAGATATCGCACAAGAGTTATAACAGGCAGTCGTGGACATTCGTGAAAAGACTAGAAAAAGAAAGTGTTAGCAAGTAAAAAGAAAATATAAAGGAAATTGAAATTTTTTTTTTTTTTTTTTTTTTTTTATTGTTTTTGCGGTACTGGGGATTGAACTCAGAGGCATTCTACCTCCGAGCTATACCCCCAGCCCTATTTTTTTTTATTCTTTAATTTGAAACCAAGTCTCACTAAGTTGCGGAGTGCCTCACTAGGTAGCTGAGGCTGGCCGCGAACCTGGATCCTCCGGTCTCAGCCTCCCGAATGCTGGGATTACAAGCGTGCGCCACCACGCCCGGCTCGGAAATTGAAATTTTAAAACAGAAAAATAAAAGACACATTGGATGACCAAGGATTTGTGAACTTAAAGACAAGATTAACAGAAATTATGTAATCTAGCTTGGAATAGTGGCACATGTCTGTAATCCCTGTACTTGGGTGACTGAGGCAAGAGGCTCTCAGGTTTAAGGCCAGTGCAGAATAACTTAGTGAGACCCTGTTCTGAAATAAAAAATAAAATAGGACTGGGGGTGTCAGATTGAAAACTCCTGGGTTCAATCCCCAGTACACACACACACACACACACACACACACACACGGAGAGAAAAATAAAGAAATAGAGAAAAAGAAATATTTAATCTGAACAACAGAGAAACAAGTGATAAACAATGAACACATTCTCAGAGACCTGTAGGATAATACCCAGGTCTAATAAGCATGTCATCAGAGTAACAGAGAAGAAAAGACTGAAATGGTGAAAAAGTATTTGAAGAAATAAGGACTGAAAACTTCCTTCCAAAGTTTGGCAAATGACATAATTTATGGATTAAAGAACCTCAGTAAACACCAAAAGGATAAACTAAAGAAATCTTTGGCCAAATACATTATAATTATATTTCCAGAAACTAAAGATGAAGAATAAGTTCAAAAGATAGCCAGAGAAAACCTATGCTTTAACTACAGAGGAGTGAAGATTCAAATGGCCGCACCGTTTTTTAACAGAAACCACGGAGGGTGGGATGAAGTGGCACTGTGTAGTGCTAAAAGAAAGGAGCTGTCAGTGTAGAATTCCATATCCACTGAGAATTTGTTTTATGAATAAAAATGAAATAAAGTCATTCTCAGGTGAAGGAAAGACAATCAAGAGATTTAGTGGTGCTTGATGTGGTGGCACATGCCTATAATCCAGTGCTTAGGAGGCGGAGACAGGAAAATCTCAGGTTTGAAAAGACCAGCAGTCTTAGCAACTTAGCAAGACCCTGTTTCAGAATAAAATAATAATAAAAAATAAGGGCCGGGGGTGGAGCTCAAAGATAGAATGCCCCTGGGTTCAATCCCCAGTACCCCCCCCCCCAAAAAAAAAGAGAGAGAGAGAGATTTAGTTGCTAGAAAACATGTTCTAAAAGAATTACTAGAGGAAATTTTTCATATGAAAGGGAAATGATTTAAAAAAAAAGCTGGAATATCAGGAATGAAGGAAAAAGAACATATGGTAAAATTCTGGTTAATATAATAACTATTCTTCTACTGAGTTATTTAAAGTATATTTGGCAGTTGAAAGCAAAAGTTATAGCCTTGTCTTATGGGACTTTTGATATATTTAGATGCCATCACATAAAGGAAGAGGGTAAAGGAACTTTTATGGTGGTAAGATTTCTACCATCTACTTGAAGGGGCAAAATATTAATTCTAAGCAGACTATGAAATTGTTGTCAATATTGTCACCCCTAGAGAAGTCATGAAAACCTGTACAAAGATATATAGTCAAAATAGAAAATTAAAGTATACTAAAAAAGGTTCATATAATCCAAAAGATGCATGGAGAGGGAAAACAGAGGGACAAAAAAAAAAAAAAAGAGAGACAAACAGAAAACAAATGACACAATAACTTAATTCTGGTAAATTGTTTTCTCTCTCTCTCTCTCTCTCTCTCTCTCTCTCTCTCTCTCTTGCCTCTTTCTTTCCTTCCTTCCTTCTTTCTTTCTTTCTTTCTTTCTTGTGGCACTGGAGATTGAACCCAGAGGAGTTCTACCTCTGAGCTACACCACCAGCCCTATTTTATTTTTATTTGGTAACAGGGTCTTGCTAGGTTGATGAGAGTCTCACTACTTGCTGACACTGTCCTTGAACCTGCAAATCTCCTGTCTCAGCTTCCCAAGTACTGGGATCACAGGCATGCACCACCATGCTTGGCTCTAAAAAAATTTTTTTTGTTTTGAAACAAGGTCTGAGGTCTTGCTAGGTTGCTGAGAGTCTTGCTACATTGCTGAGGCTGTCCTTGAACCTGTGATCCTCCTATCTCAGCCTCCCAAGTACTGAGATTACAGTCATGCACCACCAAGCTCGGCTTATTTGAGGCTTTTTTAGATACCTTATACCTACTGATTTCTAATTAAATCCATTATGGTCAGATACCATATACTGTACTGTAAATTTCAATCTTTTGAAGTGCATATGGTCCCCAACTTACCTGAATTTTGAATTTTAATCTTTTCCTGTGTTAGCAACATGCGATTCTGTATTCTGTCACAATGTTGAGCAGCAGCAGTGAGCCCTGGCTCCCAGTTACCTGTAGTGTAGGTCACCAGGGTCAACAATTGACACTCCACAGTGTATTGTGTTGCTGAACTGTGGTGTTTGGTAGATTAGTTTTGTGTGTGTGTGTGTGTGTGTGTGTGTGTGTGTGTGTGTGTGTGTGTGTATTACTGGGGATTGAACCCAGGGGCATTCTACTTCTGAGCTATACCTTGGGCTCTTTTTTGTTTTGAAACAGGGTCTTACTAGGTTGCTGAGAGTCTTACTACGTTGCTGTTGATGAAGTTGGTCTTTTTTTTTTTTTTCCTGGGGCTGGTCTTGACCCATATCCTCCTGTCTCAGCCTCTCAAGTACTGGGATTATGGATGTGCTCCACCACATCCAGCTATAAATGTATTTTCTTTTTCTTTTTGCGGTACTGGGGATGGAACTCAGGAGCGTTCTACCTTCGAGCTATATCCCCAGCCCTATTTTTTTATTGCTTATTTTGAAACCGGGTCTCACTAAGTTACAGAGGGCCTCACTAGGTAGCTGAGGCTGGCCACGAACCCAGATCCTCTGGTTTCAGCCTCCCAAATGCTGGGATTACAAGTGTGTGCCATCACTCTGAGCTTATAAATGCATTTTCGACTGACTTTATTTTCAATTTATGATGGATTTTTTCTAACATAACTTCATGACAAATCAAGGAATATCTGTATATTGAGAGAGAGTTTATCACCAAACATATGGTCTATTTTGGTGCGTGTTACATATTGGTTGAAGAGAACATGTATCCTGCAATTGTTGGGTGTGGTGTTTTATAAATATCACTTAGGGTGAGATGTCTAAAGTAGGGGTTAACAAGATTTTTCTGTAAGGAGTCCGATAGTAAATACTTTAGACTTTTTTTCTGATGCTGGGGATTGAACCCAGGGGATATTCTACCTCTAGGCTACACTCCCAGACCAGTTTTATTTTTTTTATTTTGAAACAGCAACTTGCTAAGTTGTGGAGTGCCTCACTAAGTTGATGGGGCTGGCTTTGAACCTGAAATCAATCCCCCTGTCTCAGCCTCCCAAGTACTGAGATTACAAGCATGTGCCAACACAGCTGGCTCTATTTTAGACTTTTCAAGGGATATGGTCTCTTTTGCATTTACTCAATTCTGCAAAAGCAGAGGATCATATGCAATATATAAATGAATGGGAGTGGGTTGTTTTCCAGTGGAACTTTCTGGGATTTGGCCTGTTGGTCCCTCTTCTAGAGAGAAACTCATGCAACCTGTCAACACCTTGATTTTGTCCAGTGAGACCTATGCAGGACTCCTGACCTCCAGAACTGTAAGACAATACTTTGTGTTGTTTAAACACTAACTTTTTGTTAACTTGTTATGTTGTAATAAAAACTAGTATAACACAGATTTTGAGGTCTTGGATTCTTCCCTTCCAGGGATATTTCTCCCCCTCAACTTTCCAATTCTTTTATCAGCCCAGAGCATTGTTTTCTGCTTCCATGTTTTCATGGATTGGAGGTTGTCCTCTGGTAAAAAGCCACACACTCAGAAATCTCAACTATTTTGATTCATCTTTCAGAGGTGGTCTCCCTCCAGTTTCTACTTATTTTGGCTGATCTCCAATGCCATCAATACTTTTTAAAAAGGTTCTGCTGAGACTTTATGCTTGTTATTTGCAGGAAGATCTGTCCACCATTACCAAATGCTGGATTCTCATTACACTCTTCTGCTTGCCATTATGTTTGCAATTTTCCATAAGAAGAAAAAGCAATAAAAAGAAA
>PVLC010022511.1:0-26672 GCA_004027655.1 Graphiurus murinus
TTGCTAGAGAAAGGGGTTATTGGAAGTCTGTAGGAGAAGCACTATTTGGAAAGACGACCTCAGCACTGTGTTTGTTATCGTGTGTGCAAAACCTTTGATCCCAGAAAGAGAGAGAGATAATAAAAGAGGTTCGAACCAGTAGCATTTAGCCGGCGTCTTTTATTGGGGCCTCATGGCTGAGGGTTCAGCCTGGGGCGCCTGATAGTAGCTGAGGCTGGCCTCGAACCCGGATCCTTCAGTCTCAGCCTCCCGAATGCTGGGATTACAAGCATGCGCCACCACACCCGGCAGTGTTATTTGTTTTCTTAGCTGTGAGTTTCTTGAGTTCTCTGTATATCCTAGATATTAGTCTTCTATCAGAAGAGTAGCTGGCAAAAATTTTCTCCCACTCAGTGGGCTCTCTGTTGAGGTTCTTGATAGTTTCCTTTGCTGCACAGAAGCTCTTCCGTTTAATGCAATCCCATGTATTGATCTTCCTTTGAGTTGCTTGTGCTTTTCAGGTCTTGTTGAGAAAGTTTTTGCCTGTGCCTGTGTGTTGAAGTGTTAGTCCTATGCCCTCTTCAAGTAGCTGCAAGGTCTCTGGCCTGACTTCCAGGTCTTTGATCCACCTGGAATTGACTCTTGTTCAGGGTGAGAAAGTGGGGTTTATTTCCATTTTCCTGCATATGGTTAACCAGTTTTGCCAACACCATTTGTTAAAGAGGCTATCTTTTTTCCAGTGTATGTTTTTGGCTCCTTTGTCAAAAATCAGTTGACTGTAAGCATGTGAGTCTATCTCTGAATCTTCTATTCTGCTCCATTGATCTATGTTCCTGTTTTTGTGCCAATACCATGCTGTTTTTATTACTGTGGCTTGGTAGTAAAGTTTGAAGTCAGGTATTGTGATACCTCCTGCATGGTTCTTATTACTAAGAACTACTTTGGCTATCCTGGACTTTTTGTTGTTCCAAATGAATTTAAGGACTGATTTTTCAATGTCTGTGAGGAGTGACCTTGGTAATTTCATGGGTATTGCATTGAATTTGTAGATTACTTTTGGGAGGATGGCCATTTTGATGATATTTATTCTGCCTATCCAAGAGCATGGTAGATCCTTCCATCTTCTAAGGTCTTCATTGATTTCTTTTTTCACCTTTTTGTAGTTTTTCTTATAGAGGTCCTTTACCTTTTTGGTTAGGTTTGTCTTTAAGTATTTTATTTTTGGGGGTGCTATTGTGAGTGGAATTGTTTTCTGGATTTCTTTTTCAGTGGTTTTATGGTGGGCATACAGGAAAGCTTTTGATTTTTTAAGATTGATTTTGTATCCAGACACTTTGCTGAATTTTTTTTTTTTTTTTTTTTTTTTTTTTTTTTTTTTTTTTTTTTTTTTTTTTTTTTTTTTTTTTTTTTTTTTGTCAGTACTGGGGATTGAACTCAGGGGCATTCTACCTCTGAGCTATAGCCCCAGCCCTATTTTTTTATTCTTTATTTTGAAACTGGGTCTCACTAAGTTGCGGAGTTCCTCACTAGGTAGCTGAGGCTGGCCTCGAACCCCGGTCCTCCAGTCTCATCCTCCCAAATTCTGGGATTACAAGCCTGTGCCACCACGCCCAGCTCGCACTTTGTTGAATTTGTTGATCAGTTCTGTAAGTTTTTTGGTTGACTTTGTTGGGTCTTCTAAGTATAATATCATGTCATCTACAAAGAGGGATAGTTTTAGTTCTTCTTTCCCTATTTTTACTCCTTTGATTTCCTTCTCTTGCCTTATTGCTCTGGCTAGAGTCTCAAGTACTATATTGAACAGAAGAGGTGGTAATGGACATCCTTGTATTGTTCCTGTTTTTAGTGGGAACTCTTGCAGTTTTTCTCCATTTAATATGATATTGGCTGTAGGCCTATTGTATATTGCCTCTATAATTTTGAGGTATGTTCCTTCTATTCCGATTCTCTGCAGAACTTTTAGCATGAATGGGTGTTGGATCTTGTCAAATGCTTTCTCTGCATCAATTGAGATGATCATGTGATTTTTATCTTCGAGTCTGTTTATGTGGTGAATTACATGGGTTGTTTTTTGGATGTTGAACCAGACTTGCATCCCTGGGATGAACCCGACTTGGTCATGGTGTATAATTTTCTTGATGTGGTTTTGAATGTGCATTGCTAGTATTTTGTTTAGCAGTTTTGCATCTAAGTTCATCATTGATATAGGCCTATAGTTTTCTTTTCTTGAGCTGTCTTTATTTGGCTTTAGTATTAATGTGATGTTGGCTTCATAGAAAGTGTTTGGGAGGGTCCCGTTTCTTTCTATTTCATGGAATAGTTTGAGGAGTATTGGGATTAGCTCTTCCATAAATGTTTTATAAAATTCACTTGGAAAACCATCTGGCCCTGGGTTTTTGTTTGATAGTAAACTTTTAATTACTGTTTCTATTTCTTTTATTTTTATTGGTTGTTTTAAATTTTCTGTATCTTCTTGACTCAATTTAGGAAGGTTATATGTATCTAAAAAATTGTCAATTTCTTCCAGATTTTCCATTTTTTTGGAGTATAGTTTTTCAAAATAGTTTCTGATGATCCTCTGTATTTCCACACTGTTGGTGGTAATATTGCCTTTTTCATCTCTTATTTTGGTAATTCGGGTTGATTTTCTCTTTCTTTTGGTTAGGTTGGCCAATGGTTTATCAATCTTGTTTATTTTTTTCAAGAAACAAGCTTTTGGTTTTGTTGATTTTCTGTATTGTTTTTTATTCTCCATTTCATTAATTTCTGCTGTGATTTTCATAATTTCCTGTCTTCTACTGGCTTTGGGGTTAGACTGTTCTTGTTTTTCAAGGGCTTTGAGCTATGTCATTAGGTTATTTATTTGGTGAGTTTCTATTCTTCTTATATGGGGACTCAGTGCTATAAATTTTCCTCTTAGTACTGCCTTTAAGGTGTCCCAGAGGTTTTGATATGTTGTGCTCTGTTTTCATTGGTTTTTAGGAATTTTTAAATTTCTCCTCTTACTTCTTCTATGACTCATTCCTCGTTCAACAATGTGGTGTTCAGTCTCCATGTGTTTACATGGTTACTCTGGGTCTTCTTAGAATTGATTTCTAGTTTTACTCCATTCTGGTCTGAAAAGATGCAGGGAATTATGTCACATTTTTTGAATTTGCCAGCGCTTGCTTTGTGGCCCAGAATGTGGTCTATTTTGGAGAAGGTTCCATGCGCTGCTATGAAAAATGTGAATTCAGCTGTAGTTGGGTGAAATATTCTGTATGTGTCTAACAGGTCCATTTGGTTTATGGTATTATTTAGGTCTGAAGCATCTTTACTGACCTTTTTTTTTTTTTTAGAAGATCAGTCTAGTGATATGAGAGGAGTATTGAAGTCTCCTAGTATTAGTGTTTTGGGATCTATGTGTGACTTTATATCATGCCGTTTGTTTTTGAAAGCGGTTACACCTATGTTTGGGGCATAGATGTTGATAATTGTTATTTCCTCTTGCTGGATTGTTCCTTTTACTAGTAAAAGGTGACCTGCTTTGTCTCTTTTGATGAGCTTAGGTTTGAAATCTTATTTATCCAATATCATAGTTGCTACTCCTGCATTTCTTCGGGTTCCATTGGCATGGATTACCTTACTCCAGCTCCTCACCCTTAGTTTGTGGGAATCTTTGCTTGTAAATGTGTTTCTTGCAGGCAGCATATAGATGGATTCTGGGTTTTAATCCATTTTGCCACCTTGTGCCTTTTTTTGGGGGAGTTGAGACCATTTATATTCAGTGTGATTATTGAGAGATGACTTCTAATTCCTAACATTTTGAGTTTTGAATTCTGTTTGTGGTAGTGTTTGTTCTTCTTTGCTTAGTTGTTTGCTTCCTGGAGATTATTGTTTCTCTGGTTCTGATGTTTACTTGTTAGTTCTTCTTTGGAGTTAAACTGTTTGAGTATTTTCTCTAGTGCTGGTTTGGAAGACATAAATGCTTTCAGATTCTGTTTGTCATGGAAGGTTTTTATATCCCCGTCAATTTTGAGATTGAGTTTTCCTGGATAGGAGATAGGAGAATCTTGGCTGCAAGTTATTTTTTTTTTTCAGAGTTTGGAATATGTTACTCCAGCCCCTCCTAGCTTTCATGACTTGGTTTGGGAGATCTGGAGTGATTCTAATTGGTTTGCCTCTAAATGTCACTTGGCCTTTTACTTTTGTTGCCTTTAGAATTCTTTCCTTAGCCTCTATATTAGCTTGATTATTATGTGGTGTGATGAACCTCTTCTTTGGTCTTGTCTAAAGGGGATTCTATATGTTTCCTGCACCTGTGTGTCAACTTCTCTTTCTATGTTTGGAAAATTCTCTGATATTACTTCTTTGAAAAGATTATTTATTCTATTAGTTTCAACTTCTAATCCCTCTTCTATGCCTATTATTCTTAGGTTAGCTGTTTCAAAATTGGTCCAAGCTGGGTGTGGTGGCGCATGCTTGTAATCCCAGCATTCGGGAGGCTGAGACCGGAGGATCCGGGTTCGCGGCCAGCCTCAGCTACCTAGTGAGGCACTCCGCAACTTAGTGAGACTCGGTTTCAAAATGAAGAATAAAAAATAGGGCTGGGGGTATAGCTCGAAGGTAGAATGCCCCTGAGTTCAATCCCCAGTACCGCAAAAAATAAAATAAAATAAAATTGGTCCAGATCTCATCGATGTCCAATTCATACTGTCCAATTTTTTTTCTAGATTATGTATAATGGATTCATTTTTGGAATGGTCATCTTCCAAGAGTTATATTCTATTTTCCATGTGGTATAATCTACTGTTTATCATTTGTATTGATGCCTTCACTTCTATTATTGCATCTTTCACATCCTTCACTTCCCTCAAGGCTTCTCTATGATTCCTGCTCAGCGTGTCAGATTCTTTGTTTATTTGTTCCTTTATTTCTTTCCAGCTCTCTCTGCATTCTTTTTGGAAGTTTTGTATCATTTCTATTATTAAGGCTCTGAATTGTTCTTCTGGTAAGCTCTGCCATTCAGTGTTGTTGAGTTCTGTTATTGTGGGGTTGTGTTGACTCATTGTTTCTTTGGTGTTTTTCCTTCCCATGGTTTCCCTGTTCTTGAATTTATAACTTTCCTGCTCTTGCATGCTTTCTCTGAATTTATAGGTTTCTTATTTTTATTTTCTCTCTGTGAATGGTATCTTGTACTGAGTTGCAATTACTCTGGTACTTCTTCTGCCCGCTTTATTGGTGCCTTTGGTGGGTTTCAGGTGTTGACTTCTAGGGTCTAGCAAAAGCTAACGAAGCCACCAATCTTCCGAACAAACATAGATAAAGCGATGCAAAGTGAAAACAGAGTAAAAACGAAACAAAACAACCCCAGAAAACAAAAAACAACAGCAAGAAACAAAATAAAAATCCCTGCACACTTGTAAGAACAGACTTGATTTGGCCTCTGCAGATCTTTTGGGTAGATCCCTGCTGCTGTGGCGATAGACAAAATGGTGGCTGCTACTGCCGGACACGCGCCGGCTCCCTGTTCTCCCTGGTCTGCTCTCTGGGTTCCGACCAACTGCCCCTGTTGCTCTACTCACTTTCCTGCTGCTTTGCTTCTCTTTCCTTCCGTCAAGAAGCTGCTCCTGTGGCAGTTTTGATTCAAGCTCTGCAGCACAATTGGTCTCTGCCGGCTCTGTAGGGAGGGGTGAGCTGGGATGGCCCTGCGCGGGGTTAAGCTGGTCGTACCATGAGTTTCTGTCACTGTTGAAGGTGCCTCTATATGCCGACTAGCTAGGATGAGGAGTTCAGGAGTCGCTCACTCTACCTCTGGTCTCTGGGAATACAGAAGGTCTTTATATATTTCTTTGTCAGTTGACCCCACGCCGGGGGCTGGCTGAATGGCGGCCTCACAGACGGGCTTCTTTGCTCTCCTTGGTTGACCTTCCAGATTCTGATCAGCTGTATTTCAGATTTTGTAGCGTTGTTCACCTTTTTGTTGCTTTTTTCTTCTGTCAAGAAGCTGCCTCTATGGCTGATTTCAATCGAGCTCACAGCACCTATTGAGAGGTGTCTCACTCCGATGCCATCTTCCTGGAGTTGGTTTTTTGTGTGTGTGAGTGTGTGGTACTGGGGATTGGCCTAGAGGTATTCTACCTCTGAGCTACATACCTGCCCCCCCCCCCCTTATTTTTGAAACTGGATCTTGGTAAGTTGCTGTGAGTGTCGTTAAATTGTTGAGGCTGGTCTCAAACCTGCTATCCTCCTGTCTCAGCCTCCCAAGTACTGGAATTACAAGCATGCACCACCATACCCAGCTTTTGTTTATTTTTGTGGTACTGGGGCTTTCATCCAGGCTCTTACCTGCTAGGCACACATTTCACCACTGAGCTAACACCCCCCAGGCCTGAACTCACTTTAAAATAATTGGAAGAAGAAACATGAAGCCAGGTGTGGTGGCGCACATTTGTAATCCCAGTACTTGGGAGGCTAAGACCAGAGGATCCTGGAAGCCAGGAGCATTCTACCTTTGGGCTATACCCCCAGACATATTTTATATTTTATTTGGAAACAGGGTCTCAGTAAGTTGCAGGGGGCCTCACTAAATTACTGAGACTGGCTTTAAACCTGCGATCCTCCTGTCTCAGCCTCCCAAGTACTGGGATTACAAACGTGCGCCACCACACCCAGCTAGTTGCCCATTTCTTGATCGGGTTATTTGTTTTTTTTTTGTTGTTTGTTTTTTAGTGTTGAGTTTTTTAAATACTGTGTATATTCTAGATATTAGTCTACCAGAGGGATAGCAGGCAAAGATCTCCCATTCTGTAGGCTCTCTCTTGATAGTATCCTTTGATGAGCAGAAACTTTTTAGTTTGTTGTCATCCCATTTGTTAATTAACACCATCCCATTTATTGAGGAAGTTTCTACCTATGCCTATATATTGGAGTGTTGGACCTATGCCTTCCTCCAGTAATGGCAAAGTCTCTGGTCTATTTTCCAGATCTTTGATCCATCTTGAGTTAACTCTTGTGCAGGATGAGAGGTAAGGATTTAATTCCATTTTTCTATAAATGGATAACCAGTGTCTTTTATCCAATGTTTATTTTGGCACCTTTGTCAAAGATCAATTGGCTTTAAGTGTGTGGATTTGTTTCTGTATCTTCTGTTCTGTTCCATTGGTCTATGTGTCTTTTTTTTTTTTTTTGTCAATACCGTGCTGTTTTTTATTACTGTAGCTCTGTAGTATAATTTGAAGTCAGGAATACTATAGCTCTGTAGTATAGTTTAAAGTGAGACCCTGTTTCGAAATAAAGAATAAAAAGCCAGGCGTGATGGCACACACTTATAATCCCAGCATTTGGGAGGCTGAGACTGGAGGATCTGGGTTCGCAGCTAGCTTCAGCTATGCAGTGAGGCACTCCACAACTTAGTGAGACCCTATTTCAAAATAAAGAATAAAAAATAGGGCTGGGGGTATAGCTCGGAGGTAAAATGTCCCTGAGTTCGATCCCCAGTACTGCAAAAAAATAAATAAATAAAAAATAAAAAATAGGGCTGGGGGTGTAGCTTGGAGGTAGAATGGCCCTGGGTTCAATCTCCAGTACTACACACACACACACACACACACACACACACACACACACTATATATATATATATATATATATATATATATATATATATATATATACTTATATTTATATTTATATCATATATATGTGTGTTACGAAAAATGCATCTGGAAAACTCTTGCAAGGTTATCATGTCTAATATCAGAAAGATGATTTTACATTTGCAAGCATTTCCTGCTATCTTGAGGGTTTATTGTGCACTCATCAGCCTCCACAATGAAAGAAGATGGAATATAAGGTAACAAACTCATTTTATCTTTATTTGTGGCACTGGGGATTGAGTCCAGGGGTGTTCTACCTCTGAGTTACACCCCAGCTCTTTTTAATTTTGAAGCAAGGTTGCTGAAGGCATCACTAAGTTGCTGAGGGTGACCTCAAACCTGTGATCCTCCTGTTGCATCCTCCCGAGTACTGGGATCACAGGCATGCGCCACCTGCCAGACGATAATGTCATTTATATGGACATCCTTCCTTGCATGTCCTAACCTCTTCAAGGATATAGTCTCCATACATACTTACACACACACACACACACACACACACACACACACACACACACACAGTAATGTTTGAAGACACTGACAATAATACTTGGGATCATTTCTCTGCGAACCTATAGAAACAGACACATGGGACTCAGTTGAGACCCATTTTTTTCCTTTTTCTTGATTATTTCTAATTTGTTGAAAAATTCTGGCTTGTGGTCACTATGTGCCAGGCATTGTTCTTTTTCTTTTTTTTTATGTTTTTGTACTGGGGGTTGAACCCGGGGTGTTCTACTTCTGAGCTATACTTCCAGGCCTCCCAACACTTCCCCAACCCCCTGTTTTTTCAGTACTGGGGATTGGACCCAAGGGCATTTGACCCATGAGCCACACTCCCAGCCTCTTTTAACTTTTTATTCTGAAACAGGGTCTGGCTACATTGCAAAGGGCTTCACTAAATTGCTGAGGCTGTCCTTGAACCTGCAATCCTTCTGTCTCAGACTCCCAAGTACTGGGATTACAGGCGGGTGATACTACACGTGGCTAAAAGAATGATATGTATGATCAAATGACATTTATCCGAGATATGCAAGACTGGCCGGTCCAATATACAAAAATCAACCAATATAGTACACTTAAATAATAGAATAGAGGTCTAAGACCACAGAGCATCTTAATCATCACAGAGAAGCATTCTTTTATGAAAGCCTGCAATGAACGAGGAACAGAAGGGAACTCTCAACCTTGTGATGGCATGCATGAAAAACCCACAGTTAGCATCAGGCTTAATGGGGAAAGACTGAAAGAAAGCCTTAGTCTAAAGATTTGGATAAAGAAAGGATGTTTGTTCTTACCACTTCTTTTCTTACATACATTGTAATTATACATCATAGTGAGATTTAAAGTGATTCATCATTTTGTGTATTTGCTTCTCACCACCTATATTCATCATGGTCTTGGTGGTTTTAGACAGAGTAATTAGGTAAGAAAAAGAAATAAAAGGAATCAAAATTGAAAAGGAAGAAGTAAAACTATATTCACACATGCCATGATCATGTATAGAGATAGAAAATTATAGCTGGGCATGGTGGCACATTCCTGTAATTCCAGTATTTGAGAGAAGCCAGCCTCAGTAAGTAGTGAGAATCTCATCAGCCTAGGGAGACCCTGCTTCAAAATAAAAATAAAATAGGTCTGGGGGTATAGTTTGGAGGTAGAATGCCTCTGGGTTCAATCCCTAGTACGAGGAGAGGAGAGGAGAGGGAGAATATGAATTCTAAGCAATCTGCATACATACAGCTGCAAACATCTGTTAGAGCCAATCCACGAGCTGAGCACTACAATGGACTTCTGTTTCTAGAGGAGGAGAAGCAGAGTGAGGTATGATGGGAGAGGAGGTGGTCAGGGAGGATGCAGGGAATCAGATCAGGCCATTGCAAGATCTTGGGCATGTTCTGATACAGATTATTTGGCACATTCATTGGGCAGCCTGCAGGCATAGGGTAGAAGGTATACGTGTACCTCGGGTTTCTAGGTGAAGCTGCAATTCTATGTGGAGCTGTCGGGTGGAATCGAGGTCAGCTGGTTGGGCCCTTGGACACCTGTGTTCTGATATTTGAGATGCAGCTGATCAAGACATGCAGGATTTAGGCCAGCAGCTCAGGTGCACCATTTTATTTTCAGTGTAGGCTGATACCAAGGGTAGACATGAAGGACCAAGAGTGCCCTGGGGGTTCTGACCTAAAAGTCTTGAAATACTTCCCCAAATCTTTTTATCTAGGCTGCTTGCTGAGAAGGTTTATTTCTTCCAAATAGGGACAAATACTAAGTAAAGTAAATAATTTTGGGTGTGGGAGTAAGGAGGATACAGATAATTAAATGCAGAACAAAGATTGCTACATCTTTAAAATTCTATGGCTAAAGGGGATTTACAAGAAATACAAAGGATTTTTTTTAGTACTTTTTTTTCCCAAGGAAAAAAATTCACAGTAATTTTTTTTTTTTTTTTTTTTTTTTTTTTTTTTTTTTTTTTTTTTTTTTTTTTTTTTTTTTTTTTGCGGTACTGGGGATTGAACTCAGGGGCATTCTACCTCCGAGCTACACCTCCAGCCCTATTTTTTATTCTTTATTTTGAAACCGAGTCTCACTAAGTTGCAGAGTCCCTCACTAGGTAGCTGAGGCTGGCCGCAAACCCGGATCCTCCGGTCTCAGCCTCCCGAATGCTGGGATTACAAGCGTGCGCCACCACACCCGGCAATTCACAGTAATTTAATCATGTTCTAAAATCCCAATCTTCAGCCAGGGGCTCATCAGACATTAGACTCATTTTAAAAAATCCATTTATTAAATATTGGTAAATACCATTCTAATACTTCTAAATACCATTCTATACTTGAAAACAAAATGTGTGGTCCATTCTTGTGTTTACATAATTTTGTTTTCTTTCTTTTTGCGGGAGAAGTATTAGGGATTGAATCCATGTGCATTCTACCTTTGAACTACGCTCCCAGCCCTTTTACATCTTTAAAATTTAGCTGGGCGTAGTGGCACATGCCTGTAAACCCAATACTTGGGAGGCTGAGACAGGAGGATTGCAGGTTCAAGGCCAGCCTCAGAAAGTAGTGAGACTCTCATCAACCTAGTGAGACCCTGTTTCAGAATAAAAAATAAAATAGACATGGGGGTATAGCTTGGAAGTAGAATGCCTCTGGATTCAATCCCTAGTACCAACAAATAAATAAGTAAGTAAATAAATACATGTTTTATTTATTTTATTTTTAAGTTGCTGAGGGTCTTGCTATGTTGCTGAGGCCTGCCTTGAACCAGTGATCCTCCTGTCTCTGCCTCCCAAGTACTTGGAGTACAGGTGTGTTCCACTGCGCCTGGCTCCACTTAAGGAAGTCTGTGGTCTTGTATTGTCAGCTTGCCAGTAGCTTTTATTGGGAACAAGTGTGACTTGTGTTCGTGTCCTGAAAGGCAGGACCTGCATCAGACATGTCCCATGCTTCAGGAGACACTGTAACACAAGTTGGCTGCTCAGGAACTGGGTGGACTGCTCATGTCTTCTGCTCTGTGACACATCTTTTCAAGCCTATTCTCATCCTCCCCACATCTGTCCCTAGCAAGGAGGGAGCTCTAGGCTGCGTCTCACTGCTCTGCAGAGCCAGATTACTTTCTTCTAGTTATTCTCCTAGTATCCTGGGGCAAATGGTCGTTCAACCTTGGGCTGTGCTCGCATCCAGATGAATCTCATGTGGTTCGTATCAGTCAGAACCTCTCCTGTGTTCTCCCTGGCACTGGAAGGTCTGGAAGGTAGGATCAGCCACACTCAGACCATGTGGACTAAGGATGGGAGGAAGTGACTTTTCTTTTTTCTTTCTTTCTTTTTTTTTTTTTTTGCGGTACTGAAGATTGAAGTCAGAGGCATTCTACCTCCGAGCTATACCCCCAGCCCTATTTTTTGTTCTTTATTTTGAAACCGAGTCTCACTAAGTTGCGGAGTGCCTCACTAGGTAGCTGAGGCTGGCCGCGAACCTGGATCCTCCGGTCTCAGCCTCCCGGAGGCTGGGATTACAAGCGTGCACCACCACGCTCGGCTTTTCTTTCTTTTTTTTTTTTTTTTTTGCGGTACTAGGGATTGAACTCAGGGGCATTCTGCCTCTGAGCTACACCCCCAGCCCTATTCTTTCATTCTTTATTTTGAAACAAGGTCTCACTAAGTTGCGGAGTGCCTCACTAGGTAGCTGAGGCTGGCCTCGAACCCGGATCCTCAGGTCTCAGCCTCCCAAATGCTGGGATTACAAGTGTGCGCCACTGCGCCCAGCTAGGAAGTGACTTTTCAAGCAAACTGCTGGCCAAACAAGCACAAAAGGTATTAGTGACAGTCTCCTTCATATAGATATGTGTATGTGTGTGTGTTGAGAAATGAACCCACAGGCATTCTACCTGCATTCTAACCCCCACCCTTTTTATTTATTTATTTTTTTATATTGGCAGGGGAAAAATAATTTGAAGTAGCCAATAAAAACTACATTTTCATCTGGGCGTGGTGGTGCATGCTTGTAATCCCAGTACTTGGGAGGCTGAGACTGGAGGATCCAGGTTCGCAGCCAGCCTCAGCTACTTAGTGAGGGACTCCACAACTTAGTGAGACCCTGTTTCAAAATAAAGAATAAAAAAGAGAACTGGGGATGTAGCTCAGAGGTAGAATGCCCCTGGGTTCAATCCCCAGTACCTCAAAAAAAAAAAAAAAGGTGCATTTTTTACCCCCAGAACTGGGGATTGTAGCCAAGAGCATTCTACCTCTCTTTACTTTGAAACAGAGTCTCATTAAGTTGCAGAGGGCCTCACTAAGTAGCTGAGGCTGGCCTCGAACCTGCGATCCTCCTGTCTCAGACTCCCAAGTACTGGGATTACAAGCATTATAAGCTTGTGCCACCACACCCAGCCCAAAAGCTACATTTTGAGGCCATCTTGGCAAGCCCATGCAGGAGCTGGCAACTGCCTGAGTCTGGCTGCTCTCAGAGGCCAACTCCTGCAGAGTTTGTGCCTGGTGATCACACATGCCAGCAGCTGACCATGTTCCACATGACTGCAACCAGCAGATCAGCAATAGTGTCACTGGGGCATTAAAGCTCAACCAGTCAGGCCACAAGCTCAGAACCCAGTAACTATGGAGGCCAGATACTAGCAGTTCACAGAGTTCCACATGCTTACAAACAACAAAGCAGCAGTGGTTACCCTGGAGGCATTGACTATTAGCCAGCAGGCCACAGGCTCTGAGGAACATTCTAGTCTCTAGTCCTTCTGAGTTTGGCCCTGGAGAGCACAGAGGCCTGCAACCAATCAGAAAGTGCTGCTTGCCTGCATTGACTAAAAACTACATCCTGTCAGAAAGGTTTGAGGGGCTAACTCAAAAGTCCGATTATATAAGACAGGTTTGTTTAGGCAAATATGTACCCCCAGCACAGGACTTATTATAAAGGGACAACAAATAGGCATAGGATTCTCACACAAAGAGGAAGAGGATGTCAAGACAACAGAGATACAAACCTGAGAATTCTGAAAACATGAGAATGAATACCAACTAGGAAACAATACCACCCCTCCCCCCAACTCAACAACAAGGGAGCTCACCAATACTGAGCTGCAGAAAATACCAGGAGGAAAATTTGGAATTCTGACTTTCAATATTATCAAAGGCCTTAGAAATGAAATCAGAGAAATAAATGAACATATCAGTAGAGAAATTGAGGTCCTAAATAAGAATCAAAAAGAGGTCCTGAGCGAAATGAAGGAGACAATAAATGAAATAAAGACCTCAATGAGCCAGGCGTGGTGGTGCATGCTTGTAATCCTAGTACTTGGGAGAGACACCACCACAGACAGTGGGGGAAATCCCAAGGATCATCAGAAACTATTTTGACAATTTATACTTCAATAAATTGGAAAACATAGAAGAAAGTGACAAATTTCTAGACACATACAATCTACCTAAATTGAACCAAGAGGATATAGAAAACCTAAACTGACCAATCATAAACAAAAAGATAGAAACAGCAATAAAAATCCTTCCAGCAAAGAAAATTCCAGGTCCACATGTATTCCCAGCTGAATTCTACAAAATAATTACAGAGGAACTAAACCCAATACTTTTTTTTTTTTTTTTTTTGCGGTACTGGGGATTAAACTCAGGGGGGTTCTACCTCCAAGCTATACCCCCAGCCCTATTTTTTATTCTTTATTTTGAAACCGGCTCTCACTAAATTGCGGAGTGCCTCACTAGGTAGCTGAGGCTGGCTGCGAACCTGGATCCTCCGGTCTCAGCCTCCCGAATGCCAGGATTACAAGCGTGTGCCAACACACTCGGCTTTAAACCCAGTACTTTACAAATTATTCCATGAAATTGAAAGGGATGGTATTCTTACAAATTCCTTCTATGAGGCCAGTATCACCTTAATACCAAAACCAAATAAATATCCCTCAAGTTAAGAAAATTACAATATCCTTGATGAACATAGATATAAAAATTCTGAACAAAGTACACATTCAAAACCACATCAAGAAGCCGGACGTGGTGGCGCACACTTGTAATCCCACAATTTGGGAGACCAGAGGATCCTGGTTCGCAGCCAGCCTCAGCTACCTAGTGAGGCACTCCACAACTTAGTGAGACCCAGTTTCAAAATAAAGAATAAAAAATAGGGCTGGGGGTGTAGCTCAGAGGTAGAATGCCCCTGAGTTCAATTCCCAGTACCGCAAAAAAAAACAAAAACAAAAACAAAAACAAAACAAAAGAAACCCCCCACACACATCAAGAAAATTGTACACCATGACCAAAATGGTTTCATTCCATGGATGCAAGGCTGGTTCAACATACACAAGTCAATACATGTAATTAACTACATAAGTAGAACTAAGGACAAAAATCACCTGATTATCTCAAAAGATGCTGAAAAAACATTTGACAAAATCCAACACTCATTCATGTTCAAAACACTGCAGAAAATCAGAATAGAAGGAACGTTCCTCAACATCATAAACTCAAAGTCAATATCATATTAAATGGGGGAAAACTGTGAGAATTCTCTTTAAAATCAGGAACAAGACAAGCATGTCCACTATCACTACTCCTTTTCAATATAGTACTCAAAACTATAGTCAGAGCAATAAGGCAAGAGAAGGAAATCAAAGGAATCCAAACAGGAAAAGAACTGAAATTATCTTTATTTGCAGATGAAATGATCCTATACTTAGAAGACCCTCCAAAAAATGCAACCAAAAGACTTCTAGATCTGATTAACAAATTCAGAAAAGTATCAGGATACAACACAAATCTAAAAAGTTAGTAGCTTTCCTGTATGTTAACCAAGGAGGTAAAAGACCTCTACAATGAAAATTATAAAACTCTAAAGAAAGAAATTGAAGAAGATCTTAGTAGAAGATGGAAATGGCCAGTATTATATGAAAAATGTTCAACATCATTAGCAATCAGGGAGATGCAAATTAAAATTACAATGAGATTTTATCTAACTCCAAGAAGTCAAATAACAATAAATGATGGTGAGGATGTGGAAAAATAGGAACTCTTCTACATTGTTGGTGGGATTGCAAATTAGTGCAGCCACCATGGAGATCAGTGTGGAGATTCCTCAGAAAACTGGGAATGGATCCACCATGTGATCCAGCTATACCACTCCTGGGTATCTTTCAAATGAACTGAAATCATAATATTATGGTAATATATGCATACCCATGCTTATAGCAACACAAATCACAATAAGAAACTCATGGAACCAATCTCGGTGCCCATCAACAGATGAATGGATTACAAAATTATGGGACGTAGACACAATGGAATTCTTTTTTTTTTTTTTTTTTTTTTTTTTTGCGGTACTGGGGATTGAACTCAGGGGGCATTCTACCTCCGAGCTATACCCCCAGCCCTATTTTTTTATTCTTTATTTTGAAACCGAGTCTCACTAAGTTGCGGAGTGCCTCACTAAGCAGCTGAGGCTGGCCGCGAACCCGGATCCTCCGGTCTCAGCCTCCCGAATGCTGGGATTACAAGCGTGAGCCACCACGCCCGGCAACACAATGGAATTCTACTCAGCGATAAAGAAGAAAAAATTATGTCATTTGCAGGAAAATGGATGGACCCAGAGAACATTATGTTAAGTGAGAGTAGACAGTCACAGAAAGTGTAGGATCATATGTTTTCTCTCCTATGTGGAAGCTAGGGAGTAATTGGGATACCAGGAGGACTTCAGATAACGGGAGAGAAAACCCAGTGGAGCCAGGGAGCTGGCTTTGAGGATGGTGGGGGTGGGGGAGGGGGAGTTAATGGGGAGACAGTTCCATTGCCATCAGGTCCATATGTGAAATTACAATGCCAAGCTCAATATCATATGTGGGGAAGGGGGAGTGGGGGGGGGAGCTGGGGGAATCTCACCAAGTGCTGTGTGCATGCATGTCCCTAACCCTATGAACTGTACTACCATGTAATAAAGCACCGATAAAAGTATTTTAAAAACTACATTTTGAACTGGATGTGGTGGCATGCACCTGTAATCTTGGTACTTGGGAGGCTGAGAAAGGAGGATCACAGGTTCCAGGCCAGTCTCAGAACATATAGAGACTATGTTTCAAAATAAAAAGTGAAAAAGGGCTGGGGGTGTAGCTCAGAGGTAGAACTCTCCTGGGCTTAATTTCCAATATCAAAACAAACAAATGAATCCCCTCAAATTACATTTTGTGTTGTATTAGTCCGTGTTTTCCAGAACCAATAGGAAACCCATATGCAAATATTTATGGAGACTGAAAAATCCCAAGACCTGCAATGGGTAAGCTGGAAGAGACCTGATGGTGCAGTTCTTACCTGGGTCTGGGCATAAAGGCTGGAGAAGAGCCGTGTCCCAGCCCCAGGGCCGGTGACAGGGACAATTATCAGTCATCCTTTCCTCCCACTCAGGCCTTTGGGCATTGGATGAGACCGGCTACACTGGGGAACTGGGGAGGGTAATCCGCTTTACTTTGTCTAGAGAGTCTAATATTAATCTCATCTACAAAGAAACACTCTCACCCAGAAGAAATAGGTTTAACCAAGAATCTGGGCCCCCTGGGGCCTGTCAGGTTGACACGTGCATCATTCAACCATCACATGCACTCTTCAGGATCTTGATCTCGATCTCGGTCTCTCTCTCCCTCTCTTCCTCTCTCCCTCTCTCCCTCTCTCTTTCTCTCTGTACTGGGGAATTGAATCCAGGGGCATTCTATCTCTAAGCTACCCTCCCCCACCCCAGCCCTATTTTATTTTGAAGTGATCTCACTAGGTTGCTGAAAGTCTTCAGTTTCTGAGGCCAGCCTTGAACCTGCAATCCTCCTGCCTCGGCTTCCCAAGTGCTGGAATTGCAGGTGTGCGCCACCACGCCCTGTTTCGTATACATTCCTATGTGAGAGGCAAAAGGGCCTCACTCGGCCTTTGTCTCTGGACCCAGTGCCACCCCTTCTTAGTCCTCTGTCTCTCCTGATGTCCAGCCTTGGACCACCTGTGGAAATGATGGTAACTTACCCTAGAGCACCTACATAGCCAGAAATAAAGGGAACAAACTTGTGTAGTGTAAGTCCAGACAAGGTCACACAGCGCACTGAAAGATGTCAGTGAATACAGAGGGACTTGTCCGCACTGGGAAGAGTGACCAGGAAAAAGATGTGGATTCTCATTTATTAGGACAATGAATATAAAGATATTGATGACAGGCTTTTGTTAAAGCTTGAGATGCTGATTCTAAAATTCTTTTGGAAAATCTAACAACTGAAAGCAGGAAAACCCAATTCTAGAGAGTAAGTACAAAGAGGAGCATTATTATTATTATTATTATTATTATTATTATTATTTTTTTTTTTTTTTTTTTTTTTTTTTACCAGAGAGCAAGTTCTTTATAAATCTAGTAATTAAGAAACAGGGACAGAGCCAGGCGTGGTGGCTCATGCTTGTAATCTCAGTACTTCGGAGGCTGAGACAGGAAGATCACAGGTTTGAGACCTCAGCCTCCCAAGTACTGGGATTATAAGTGTGTACCACTGTGCCCAGCTGTTTGTGTTCTTGATGATTGTCTTTCTTTCTTTCTTTTTTTTTTTTTCAGTACTGGGGATTGAACCCAGGGGCATTCTACCTCTGAGCTACACCCCTAGTCCTATTTTTTATTCTTTATTTTGAAACAGGGTCTCACTAAGTTGCAGAGTGCCTCACTAAGTAGCTGAAGCTGGCCATGAACCCAGATCTTCTGGTCTCCGCCTCCCAAGTACTGGTATGACAAGCGTGCGCCACCACGCCCGGCTTTAGATGATTGTCTTTCTAACTGGAGTTACATGGAATCTCAATATAGGGTTTAAAAATTTTTTTTTTAAATTTTTTGGTACTGGGGATTGGACCCAGGGGCATAATACCTCTGGGCCACACCCCTAGCCCTATTTTATTTTCTATTTTGAAACAGAGTTTCATTAAGTTGTGGAAGGCCTCACTAGGATTTTGAGGCTGGCAGGAAACCTGGGATCCTCCTGCCTCAGCCTCTGAAGCACTGGGAGTACAAGTGTGTACCACCATGCCCACCTCTCAGTGTAGGTTTGATTTGCATTTCCTTGATTATTAATGATGTTGAACATTTTTTTCATATTTTATTGGTCATTTGTATTTCTTTTTTTGAGAAGTGTCTAGTCAGTTAAATTGCCGTTTTTTGATTGGGTTATTTGGCCTTTTTTTTTTTTTTTTTTGCGGTACTGGGGATTGAACCCAGGGGCATTCTATCTCCGAGATACATTCCCAGCCCTATATTTTGTTCTTTATTTTGAAAAAAGTTCTCACTAAGTTGCAGAGGGCCTCACAAAGTAGCTGAGGCTGGCCTCGAACCTGTGATCCTCCTGTCTCAGCCTCCCAGGTACTGGGATTACAAGTGTGCACCACCACACCCAGCAGTTATTTGTTTTCTTAATGTTAAGCTTTCTGAATTCTTTGTTTATTCTAGATATTACTACTCTATCAGAGGAGTAGCTGGCAAAGATCTCCTCTTCTGTAATTTCTCTTCAGATTTGATGGTTTCCTTTGCTGCACAGAAGCTTCTTAATTTGATGCGATCCCATTAATTGATTCTTGGTTTTATTTCCTGAGCTTTGGGGTCTTATTGAGGAAGTCTCTACCAGTGCCTATCTTTTGGAGAATTGGACCTATGTTTCTACTAGTAGTTGCAGTGTTTCTTGTCTGATTTCCAGGTCTTTGATCTTGAGTTGACTCTCGTGCAGTGAGAGAGAGAGAGAAAGAGAGAGAGAAAGAGAAAAAGAAAGAGGGGTCTAGTTGCATTCTTCTGCATATGAGTTTCTAGTTTTCCCAGCACCATTTGCTGAAAAGCCTGTTTTTTGGTTCTTTTGTAAAAAATCACCTGGCTATAAGTGTGAGGATTTGTCCTTATATATTCTATTCTATTCTATTCTATTCTATTCTATTCTATTCTATTCTATTCTATTCGTCTGTTTTTCTGTCAATACCATGCTGTTTGTGAACAGATCAATAAAGAAAATGTGGTATATACACATATACACAATGGAATTCTACTTAGTCATAAAGAAGAACAAAATTATGTTGTTTTTAGGACAATGGATGGAACTAGAGAATACGCTAAGTGAGATCAGCTGGATCAGAAGAGAGGAAACCTGAGGGACTTTGGGTGAATGTGGAGCGAGGCCTTGTAGAACAGCAGAAGGGGTTGGGGGAGGGGGATTGAGTAAGGAAACAATTAAATTAATTCTTCCGGTGCCTCCAGCGCACCACTCCCAGCCTCTTGGGCATGTTTGGAACTCGTAGAGAAAAAGAGGAGTGTTAGGGATAGGTTTCAGAATGCAATGTGGCTGAAGTATACCTTGTTTCCAGGTATCACTGTCTTAGTTCTTGCAATTGTAAATATTTGTGGAGCCGGGCATGATTGCACACGCTTGTAATCCCAGCATTCAGGAGGCTGAGACCGGAGGATCCAGATTCGCGGCCAGCCTCAGCTACCTAGTGAGGCACTCCGCAACTTAGTGAGACCTGGTTTCAAAATAAAGAATAAAAAATAGGGCTGGGGGTATAGCTCAAAGGTAGAACGTCCCTGAGTTCAATCCCTAGTACTGCAATAAATAAATAAATAAATAAATAAATAAATAAATAAATAAAAATATTTGGGGGAGGGGATTATTGTTCTGAGTTTGTTTGTTTGTTTTTGTACTGGGGATTGGATCCAAGAGCATTCTACCTTTGAGATAAACACCTCAACCATTTTTATTTTTTATTTTGAAACACAGTCTGGCTAAGTTGCAGAGGGTTTCACTAAGTTGTTGAGGCTGGCCTTAAACCTGCGATCCTCCTATCTCAGCCTCCCAAGTCCTGGGATTATAGGAAAGTGCCACCATGCCCGGCTTTTTTTTTTTTTTTCGGTACTGTGGATTGAACTCAGGGGCATTCTACCTCCGAGCTATACCCCCAGCCCTATTGCGGAGTGCCTTACTAGGTAGCTGAGGCTGGCCACGAACCCGAATCCTCCGATCTCAGCCTCCCGAATGCTGGGATTACAAGCGTGCGCCACCACGCCCGGCTTATGCCCAGTTTTTAACTGAGTTTTATCAGATCTGAAATTTTTCTGTGTGCATTTTTTTTCAGTTATGAGTTTCTTAGAATTGAATGATTTTGAGAATGTGGAAGATAAAAGTGATTTGTTAGGGGGTTGGCATGGTGAATGTACTAATTAGTTAATGTTGGTATAGCGTATTAAGGCTATCCTAAAAATACTAATAGCTTGAGAAAATTTTCTTTTTCTTCAATTTTTAAATCAAGTACAGCCAGGCATGCTGGCTCATACTTGTAATCCCAGTACTTGGGAGGCTGAGACAGGAGGATTGCAGATTACAAGACAGTCTCAACAACTTAGTGAGACTTTCAGCAACCTAGGGAGATCCTGTTTCAAAATAAAAAATAAAAAAGGCTGGGGGTGTAGCTTGGAGGTAGAACACCCCTGGGTTCAATCCTCAGGAACACACACACACTCTCTCTCTGCTTGTTCTCGGTGGTGCCAGTAGGGACATAAACCATTTCTCCACATTCTCCCCAGCTGTGCACTCTCTACACCGTCTGCCACTTTTTACTTAATGCCTAGCAAAGATATATCCAAATACAGGGATATCACCTTTGTTGCGTGAGTCTTTTCTGTAGTGGACACGTTTCTATCAATGCATGGTAATTATTATTATTTTTTTTTTTGTATGCTAACTTTTTTTGATTTCACAGACTTCTCTTATGTGCTAGAAGGGAGGTGTTGTTTTCTGTTGAAGTGAATGCTCCTTTGAAATGTTTTCTTGTATCTGACAAACTCAGACATTGTAAAGTTAGCCATCTTCTGTAAGTCTTCAGTTTCCCAGGGGGCTTCATTGAAATGCTGCCTCCCTCGAGTACTGAGCTGGGTGGAGGAGGAACAATGGAGACCCTCTCTCCTCCACAACAGACTCCGCAATAGGATATTTATATCACAGTGCAGGAGAGCCCCTGGTGGCCAAGGTGGGGCCCCAGCTCAGCTAGATCTGCGCTGCCCTATCTGGACCAGAGAAGGAGACAGGCTGTCTCCAGTGCCCGGAGTGGGACCTTCTCCACCTTTCTCCAGGAGGAAAGCGCAGGTTGCTTTATAGTCCCCAGCACAGCCTCATGGACGGCCCCGGGCACATGTTCACACAGTGAGTCTGGGCTGTGACGCGGTCATTGCTGCCAGGTGGAAGAACCCCTAGCTCTGCAGAGTCCCATGGGAGTCCTTGTCCTGCCATGCCATTGGCAGGGAAAGTGGCTGTCTTGGCCGTGACATAACCAGAATGGAATAAGATTGAACCTTAATCTACCAGAAGATTCTGAAGTTGAGTGTTAAGTTTCTGGGTGGAAATTACCATGAATATCCAACATGAAAGCCCCAATAACACATGTTAAGATTTAGATCTCCTAAAAGCTCCCGTGTGGAGGCGTGGCCCCCGATGCGGCGTGTCCAGAGCTGGTGCTTTGGGAAGGTGACTGAATTGTGAGGCCTGTAACATCTGTGGATCAATTCACCTGATGGATTAATAATCTGAATGAGCCAGGTGTGGTGGCTCATACCTGTAATCCTACTACTTGGGAGGCTGAGACAGGAGGATCGCAGGCTTGCATACAGCCTCAGCAACTTAGTGAGGCTCTCAGCAACTTAGCAAGACCCTATTTCAAAAATAAAAAATAAAATAGGGCTGGGGGTATAGCTTGGAGGTAGAATGCCCCTAGATTCAATCCCCACTACAAAAAAAAAAAAAAAAAGTATTACTGGGAAGAGGTGGAAACTATAGGTTGAGGAAGAATGTCACTGGAGGCGTGCTCTTATGAGCTGTATTTTGTCCTGGGTCTGTCTGTCTGTCTCTCTCTCTCTCTGTCTCTCTGCTTCATGGCTCTCATGAGCTGAGCAGCTCTCCTCCATCATGCTCTTCTGCCTTGATGTTCCACCTCACCACAAGCCCAGAGCAGTGGAGTTGCAACCATGGATGGAGACCTCTGAAACTGTGGACCAAAACCGAGCCTTCCTCCTCCAGCTGTGACAGGTATTTTGGTCACAGCAATGAAAAACCAACTAACACAGTATTTCAAGGACAAGTGACACTGAGAGGACATGGCATTTAGATACCGTTCGGTCATCGCTGGACTGTTTGGACTTGATCAGAGGCATTTTAGAAGTCACTAACAATAGTTCACCTGCTTCTGGTGAGGAATGGCCATTTTTGTGACCAGCAGTTGGAATGTTTTAAATTACTCATTCCCTTTTATGAAATGTTGTTGAGGATACAGAGGTCACGTTTTCCGTAAGGGGTTTCTTCTGCCATTAAATGAAGCCATGCGCCCCTGTCCTCACCTCTCTCCCAGGCCTCCTCTCTTCTTTCTTATCAGAATCTTTGCTCCATGAATATTCCTTCCTCTCATTTTGGTGATCTCTGCGTTCCATATTCTGATTTTATATCCACTGGCCCATGATGATCACACTGACTGTTCCCTGTATGCCTCAGGAGTTTAGAAGAACGACAGTTATGTTAAAAGAGTAAGATAATCCTACAATGAATTCTCAGAAAGAGTCAACCACAGACACTTGATGTCCCACAAGAGCTTCTCAACTGAGCTTGGACCCTGTAGCCGCAGTCCCACTGGAATGTGCCCGTAGACCCCCGGGGGGGGGGGATTTTTATCCTGATTCTCTGAACTGTGGGGCAATCATTCAGCATTGTAGAGACAGTTGATTTATGTGTAAATCCCGAATTTTCTTCCCCAGGAAGTTGAGTTTGAGGGTCTGGGCCCTTTTTAGACCAAATCCTGGCCAAACAGAGGGTTTGGAAGATGGCTCAGGTTTACTTAAATCTTGAGGTCTCTGTATTTTTGTTGGCCTATCCTCTTGTGTCTGCCATGCATATCTCTCTGGCCCATGGCTTCCCAGCAGCCTGGTGGCCTGCTGTGGCTTATGCTTATAGATGTGGTAGCTGGGGGCTGTCCAGATCCTGCTGGGATGGGGCTATGGAGGGCTCCTCCTCCTCCTCCTCCTCCTCCTCCTCCTCCTCCTCCTCCTCCTCCTCCTTCTCCCCCCTTCTCCTCCTCCTTCTCCTCCTTCTTGTTTTCTACCTCTGAGCCACACTCCCAGCCCTCTTTTTATTTTTATTTTGAAACAGACTCAGTTGTTGAGGTTCTTACTAAGTTCCTTGAACCTGCAATCCTCTTGTCTCAGCCTCCCAAGTACTGGGATTACAAGTGTGTGCCACCATGCCTGGCTGAGGCTTTTTCTTTTCTTTTTGGCACTGGGGTAGATTGAACCTAGGGTCAATCTACTTCTGAGCTATAACTCCAAACCTTTATTTATTTTTTATTTTGAAACAGGGTAAATTGTTGAGATTCTCACTAAGTTGCTGAGGCTGGCTTCGAACCTGCAATCCTCCCATCTCAGCCTCCCAAGCACTAGGATTATAGGTATGCACCACCATGCCTGGCTACTGAAGTTCCTTCTTTTTTTTTTTTTTTCAGTACTGGGGATTGAACTCAGAGGCATTCTACCTCCGAGCTACACCCCCAGCCCTATTTTTTATTCTTTATTTTGAAACAGGGTCTCCCTAAGTTGCACAGGGCCTAAGTAGCTGAGGCTGGTCGCAAACCCGAATCCTCTGGTCCCGGCCTCCCAAATGCTGGGATTACAAACGTGTGCCACCACACTTGGCTCTGAAGTGCCTTCTTGATGCCATGAAATGTATAGGCTGTGATCCCAGAAGGACATGGAGGACGAGGGCTGAGCCAACCCAGCCCCAGTGCTCTTTTGCATGGATGACTTGGGGCTTTGTTGAGCCCTGGTGACCCGCTCTGCAGTGCAGACTGGGCAACTGGGAGACACACTCTGTCCTGCCCTTTGGGGCAGGGGCACTGTGCTTTCCTCAGCTGCCCGTGCTGTGCGCAGGAGGCTGGTCAGTACAGGTCTGCAGAGGGTCAGTACTCGCAAGCAGCAGACACCTCGGTAGCACAAGGCCTAACTAGTGGTGCTTTGCTGCTACCTGACTGCCTCAGGGACAAAGCCAGGCAGAATCACTGCAGCCAAGCCAGAGCCCAGGACCCAGCCGCTCTGGCCACTGGAGTCCCCCGCAGCGACTGAGGGTCTTTCATGCTTGGGGCATTCACCGAGCACTTCTACATTAAATACATGCAGCTGGGAGGCTCTCAGGTGGTGCTTCCCAGGAGAAGCGTTTGCTCTTCCTCCGTTGCTCTGCTGAGCTGGCTGTGACTGGAGCAGTTCCCCGCCCTGCCTGCGGGAAGTACCTTCCTGTCCCTGGAGGAGTGAGTGAACATCAGACCTGCGGCTCACAGGTAGGTGGGAATTGTTTGCTTATGCGATAGACCTCATTTTAGTGCTCACATGTACCCATTTCTCTTTTTTACTGTAACTCCCACCAATAGGAGTTCAATGCAGGAGGGGCTTTGCATTAGGGATATAAGACCCAGCAGGTCCTTCTTCAGGTGTGCTCTCTCTTGTGTATGCGGGGGCGCCCTTTTTTTGCAAAAAAGTAAAATTGCATTGCCAAGCAATTTTTAAACACGTGCCTTTTTCTTGATGTTATAAAAAGTTATTTCTAACAATTTGGCGCCCAACATGGGGTGCAATGCCTCTCTGGGGTGGTGAGAATCCCTTCTTAAGGGAGACACGTCCTACCACTATATTGTGGTAGCCTTGGGGCAAAGGGACCCACGACCTTTGGAGAGAGCGACAAACCAGCAAAAATTGCAAGGCAATGCGGGAGGCCTGAATTCATCCACGGCAACCTGAAATCCATGCATGGACCCAGGTACGAACACTTCGGGGAGAAGCAAGTAACACCTGGGTGGTTGGGCATCCGTGGTTGTGCATGTGGGGGCTTCAGTGAGCGAGTGTGGAGTCGGGATCTGCTGTTCTGTTGTATATATCCTTGGCACTTCGCATGGCATGAGGCCTCCTCTCTGGGGAGGAGCCAGCTTGGGGCTTAACTGGCCCGCCAGGAAGCGCCTATCGTGGATATATTTCCCGAGAGGGATAGGACAGAGAAAGACGAAGCATATCGGGGGAGGCATACTAGGCCTCAGTTAACTCAGTCAAGCATCCAGTGGTTACACGGTTACACAACCGGGAAGGACGGGATGGGAAGTCACGGCTAATGTGTACTTAAATGAGACTTGGCAGGTTGGCAGGTGTGGAGTCTAACTCTACCGTTCTGTTATATCCTGGGTGCTTCATACGGCATAAGGTCTTCTCTTCCTAGGGTGGGAACCAACCAGGGGCCTTAACTGGCCTGCCAAAAAGGCACCTATTGTGGGTATATTTCCCGAGAGGGAGACAGACAGAGAAGGACAGAGTGCACCTGGAAACCTCCAGCAGGGGAAGACTGAGTCTCAGCCAAGTATCTAGTTGGGGTTCCTCAACTAGGGAAGCCGAGATGGGAACTAAAATCTCATCTAGGGAAAATGCTCCCAAAAAGGGGTTAGATAAAATTCCTTTTGGTAGTCCCTTAGGCCTAATGATACAATATTGGAGAAATAAGCACGCAAAAATTAGATCTTAGCAAATTATAACTTTTGTCCTCTATCTATGGGGATGCAAAGCCTGGCAAATTAAGCTAAAAGATATGTGTTTACTATCTATTTGTATGCATGTTTATACCTGTAAATGTATTGTCTGTTCATTAATCATGGTACCAATATTGGCCTATATAAAAGAGTACTCATAAGTTAAAGAAAAAATGGGGATTGGAATTAAGACAGTTAAAATTTTGGGTAATTATGGTAGGCACCCATATTTCTTTTCTACTGGGTTTAGTTTAAAGTTCTCCACATGGTCAGAACTGGGTGGCGCCATCTTGGGCTTCACCTTGATCTCCATGTGATTAGAACTGGGTGACGCCATCTTGGGCTTCACCTTGATCTCCACATGGTTGGAACTGGGTGACGCCATCTTGGGCTCCACCTTGATCTCCATATGATTGGAACTGGGTGACACATCATGCTGGATTTAACTACCTTATCAGGCTTAGCCCAAATATAAGTTAAAAAAAAAGTAGGCTTGTTCTGTAAGTGGGACAATTCGGACTATATTGTTTCTATTTGATGTTTAAATTATGTTTTTTTTAGGATCTTTGATTTGTTAAAATAATAACTCAAAGTGCTGACTGGCTGTTAAAATGGGTAAATTAGATAAATATATTTAAATATAAATGGCTTATCTTTATAAGTAAGTTAAATACTAAACATCAGTTGCCAAATATAAAGTATTCTTGGCTTAACATCACCACAAGACAATATATTTAAGTCTAGTAAATGTCTTTTTATATATAAGGAACAGTCTAAATATGTTGTGTATCTAGGTCCATCTAAATGTTTCGTAAGAGCTTATAAAGGTAAAGATGCATGGCTTTTATATATATTCAAGCTAACCAATGAGTGATCTCTTTATGCAGTATGCATTATACTTGTACCTTAAGTTATTAAAACTTTTGTCATCTATGTTTAGTACCATTCAAAAATCCATCATTAAGA